>JAGSPU010000171.1:0-41655 GCA_019321725.1 Paulownia fortunei | reverse complement strand
GGCCACTACTAGTATACCGAGGCATGCGAGGTATGCTTATGTGATATCGGGCACCGCGAGTGTTACTTCTCAGAAGATCATAGAGGTTGACAGAGGGTATGCCTCTGGTGGTCATGAGAGGGTAGACCACTTGACTGTGCCCTTATTGACTCCACCAGTGGGAAGACTTCTAGAGGATTACAGAAAAAGACAAAGGGTGGACCTCTAGTGATCCTAGGAGATGGCCCTTGGACTAAGTCAATTTGTTTATGGTCATGTGATTATTGATATTGTTCAGAGCTCTATCCGGTGCATAGTAGATAGACCAAGGGCCCAATAAATGAATTGATTTTTAAAAATAAAACTCTTTGATTTATGAGTACTCAAATTTGACACATTTATAGCATCATATCTTAGAGATGAATTGCATGAGATTTTATATCATACTCTTGTCATGCATGATTTTTACTTATTGAGTGTTAGCTCATATAGTTCATGCATTGTAGGTGAACATGGTGAGACTTGAGACCTCTGGTTTACTGGCTAGAAGTGAAGCTCCTACAGGCTTTCAAAGATCAATGTACTTGGATGACGACCTGTTGAGCTATTTTATGGGTTGTGTTTTTTATTTTACAGTTATTATATTATATTAGTGACTTTACCCTGTATATCACTTTCAAAACTCCTTTATGATAGAGAGTTTAAGTTTGTGATGATTTTGATAGACCTAGTTAATGTTTAATAACTACCTATATATATACAGTATTATAGGATATGAAAGCACTTTACTTTTATTAATGTTTTATTGAACTGAGTAGAAAAAATAAGTTATACACACGCATACGTGCACAAATTATGTTGCACATGTTGTTTATACATATATTTATACATATTGTTGGAAGGTTGTGACACTCCATCTCTAGACCGGCTCAGCATTATAACTGACAAAATTAAAAGCTTCTAGCCTTAACTAGCCTCCTCACACCATGCATCCACCGACTATCTTAGCTAGCCCTACATATTGGCTCACAACCTCAACCAAGTTCATGGCCTAGTTAGCTTCATTCCCCAATTGAGGCAAATACATGAAGATAGAGTTTGCTACTCCCGAGGGGATAAAAGAAGTTATAGAAGGTTATGAGAAGGTATATGAAAGATACACCAGCACCTTAAGAAGGTTAAAGAATAATTTAACCATAGGGAAAGCATCAAGATCAGTCCGAGTAAAAATTAAAAAAAATCGCATACACCCAACTCTCAAGAAATAAATAGAAGAAAAAGTTCACAGTGGAGGTAATGACAACATGACAAGGAATAAAAGAAACTTGATAATGGTAGACTACCCAAGCAAACACGATTAGTTTGGAAAAAGTTGGTTGTTATAACAAGGGCGTTAAAATCTACCTCTCGTGAAGCTAAAAAGCATCGATTATTGCATTACATAACAAATTAGAATTTTTTTAAATATGAAAAGAGTAAGAGCAGCTCGAAAGCTATAGGCTACAATTGAGGTTCAATATTTAACGTGTAAAGAGGCACATCCTTGGAAATTCATGTGACTCTCCTAAGGCCAAGAAAGCTATAGTTGGCCCCGGAGATCACAAACTCCTTCCTCGAGATTATCGATTAAAGTCAAGCCCCAAAAGTGAGGTCGACTCCCTTGAGGTCAAGAAAGCTACCCCAGAGATCACAAACTCCTTCCTCAAGTTTATCGACTAAAACCAAGCCCCTTTTATGGAATCTACTCCCATTTTTAAATATATAAAGACTATATCAAGTGAGAAATGGTAATTTAAGGATAAAAGTTAGAAAAGCAAGACTTCTTGACAGACGAGGTCAAAGAAGTAAAGCTCCTTTGACCAAACACTAGCCAACTCAAGGCTAAATTACGAATCACTTTACCATCACGAGTATATCTCACTCAGATAAACTTAATAGGCAAAGAAATGTCCCACCCGAATAAACTTTATGGGTAAAGCAATGACTTACTCGAACAAATTTCAAAGCAATACATCAGTCTGTCTTTCTTTATGATTGATTTCATCACTTTGTCTGTTGAATATTCTCTTCAGATATTTAGTTGTGGTTATCATAACGACATGAGATCATCTTCTAACTTACTTGACTTAGGGTGAGCCCAGATGTTTGGAGGTCATTTTTTAGGGAAGAAAACAAAATAAATGATAAATTATTCTCAGTACCTTCTCCTACATCTTGATGGAAGGTATATATAAAGTTCTCACAAGAAGATCCACAAAATAAACCCTGTCACTTCAAATAGTAAGAGCCCTTTAGTATATAGAGTTTATCTAGCAACTTTAACAAACTTAAATACCCACACACAAAGAGTTGTGAGTTTAGAGACAAAGGAAAAAAAAAGCTCAAGAAACTCAAGTTGTGTGTGCTCTCGAGATTGGAATAGCTATTTGGAGCAATCAATATTTGAGAGATAATCTAAAGCACCCATTTTAGAAGAAATTCTTCTCATCATTCTCGTTTCACTAACTAAAACTTCTTTATTAGATTTAGCTATCTAGCTGGATTAAAAGTTTATATTACACCTTATCATATAGGAAGTAGACAAGAATGGCTAGAATTAGAGACATATCTAAGGCTATTGATTTCTTCACTTTCACTAAATATTAAAAAAATAAATAGAAAAATGAAATGAATTTGCACCATGATCAGCTGCCTCAACCTACTTCCAAGAATGAAGTAGGTCGAGGCACTACCTGGACCTCAAAGCTAGGTTGAGGCAGTCTCTCAACCTGGCACAAGCGAAAAGGCCTTGTCGGGTCCCCGACAAGGAATAGCACCCTTTGTCTTCTTTTCTAGTTGTTCCACACCCGATTAATTCGATGAAACTCATAACTAGCTTTGAGTTGGGTTTGTACAGTGGTTGTGCTTCAATTAAACTTCATGCCAAGATTGATAATTAAGGAAGTTGTATATATATGCTCGATAAAATGCTTTGGAGGGAATGAATTTGGATTGAGGAGTGTGTCTCGACAATGCTCACTAAGTGTTTGAAGAAATGGTTAAGTAGACTGACCTTGTAGGCTCATAAAATCTTCAATGAAATGCCTTAGAGAAAAATATGATAGAGTCGTGCTCGGTGAGCTAATTGATTTAGTCATTCTTATACTATTGTGGAATCAATCTTATTCATATTGATATCATTAAATGACAATCTTCATCTTAAATTCACTATTATAAGATTAGATTAAGTCCTTAGATCACACACAGCTGTGGAGTGTGGTAATGTATATGATGGGGATCGTGGAATATACCTCCAAAACTATGGTCTTAAAATATTCCAAGTCAAGGATCATTGAGATGAGGAATCAATGATCTTGCTAAGGCTTGCATATATGATTCAGCCTCAAAATGAGGATGCATCGTTCCATGGGCATTGGTGTGGAGATACTAATATATATATGTGGGTGATTGTTGGAGAAAAAGTAAACTAAACTACCCTTTCTAAAAATTTCTAATTGAAAATATTTTGTTGTCAAATGGAAATTTTCTCATTACAATAGTGAAAGAATTAGTTTTTAAACTTGAGGCACCATTGTAACCTTATGCAATACATGTCGCACTTTGAAGTATTTCTTGATTGCATAACAATCACAAGGGGTTTATCTTAGGTTTAACAACTTCATTATGGAGGTTAATAAGTGGCCAACAAGATCTCTCACCTATCTACCTGAATATATAAATTTTCTGTGTTTCACTGTACTTGACTCCAAAAATCTTGGCCAAGGTTAGATGAAAATTAGATGAGAGATTTTGTAATTATTTGTCATTGAGTTAAGAGCCCATTAGATTTTGAAAATTTGGCCAGCACTCTAAAGAGAAAACTGTCCCCTTCTTCTTCTTTCTTTGATTCATTTCCTCCATCAAAAAATTTCATATTTTGATCATGATTTCAATTCTTCTTTGCACTAGTTGAATTAAGAATTGAACTCCACATATTCTAGATTAAAATAGGTTTTTTGAATTATTAACATAAATCTAATTGATGTAGAAAACTCCAATGTGTAGATACGCTTAAAGGAGTAACACTTGAGACTCTTAGCGAGCCATTTCCAACAAGAGAGGTATGAAATCATGATTCATGAAAGCAATTTGTAGATGAAAGGAGTTCTTGGCGAGAGAACTATTTAGATCATTTCATGTATCTTCTTCAGTTGGAGTACAAATCAAGGCAAAAATTTCTAAAATCTTCCTGCTCTAGGTATTAGAATATGCACAACTGATTAATCGTGAATGAGTTTCGAGATTCATTATATTATATGTGATGTAATGTTTGTTGATGTTTCTAAATAATTTTAAATTTCACTGTGGATATGTTTCTCGAGACTATGTCAACCCAAGAAAATAATTATGTGGATACGCAAAAAACTCGTGAGGCCCAAATTCCAAGTTAAATACATCTAAATACCACTTTCATGCCATAATTTAGGTATGCCACATACGATAAACATGTATAGTTTTTGTTTTTCATTTATTATTTCTTACTCTATTACTGATTTGAGTGTCATTTATTATTTCTTACTCTATTACTAATTTGAGTGTCATTTATTATCCACAGAGCAACTCCGATGACCCTTAACTTTTTATTTGTATAGCAGACAAAAATCCACTCAATATTTAAGAGCTTGCAAGGAGTTGTCTTTCGAATATTAGAAAAAATCCAAAGTTAAATCACATTAAATAGTAAAAAAAAATATATATATACTAAAAATGAAAACAAACTACCCCATAGACTTACATGTTCGAACCCCACATGATAAAAAGCGGTATCATAGTCTTTCAAGCATTACCCTGGTGGGTGTCACTGTGCATGCACATTGTGCACTAAAATCAGATCACATTATGTTACTGTACTAACAGAATTTTGGAGATGGGTACCAGGGAACCAGGTTTATTTGTCCCCATACAATAAGACACAAAATGTACCCTAAAGTAACATCAGGTTTCTAAAAACTATGCTTACCCAAATCATGACCTTACACGTGGCAATATATGGCCAACCATTGGTCCTTATAATGCATATGTGTTGGTTAAGAAGGATAAGATTAATGTTACATCTAGAATATGACCTTTGCAAGTCAATCTTTGGCATCATCTTCTTTTTTGAATGGGAAATTCTGCCTATTATATCTTTCCTCTGATATTCAACATTGGATGAATCTTTCCATCTACATCCTTTGATATTCATTGAGATACTAGCTTTCATATATTTTCATATTACGGATATCAATTTTTTTTTTTCAATTTATCAATTAGTTGATTCTTTCTAATTCATCAATTCAATCGATTCAAAATGATAAAAATATAAGGAAATCAGTTTTGTGAACACAAAGCCGTCGAATTGCGCTAAGAGAAGGTAAGCTCAGGAGAGACCTTTTGGAGGAACAACCAACCCCATCTCTTACCCTCTTTTTGTTCTTGTTCCTGATATTGAGAAAAAGGAAAGGTGATAGGAGCTTTTGCTCCTGGAGCTACATTTTTCATTAAGAGATTAAAACGTCCACATTATATAACAATATGAATTCTATTAGTTCAATAATTTCTTATTACTCAAACCTGATTTACTAAAACTTAAATTACTCACATGATAAGTGGAATACATTTATCATTTGATTTGTCTAAATAACAAAGAGAATGATTAATCATAAAATGTATAAATAGTTGAGTCGATCAATCAATCAAATCTAGATAAAAAAATTAGTCAGATGTCATGAAGGGATGTAGATGAAGGGTATAAAATTGGAAGATATGAACATTATTTTAATAAGATGAAGTAATAAAAAAAGATGTTAATGAAAGGTAAGAAGCCGTGATCTAAACGATGCTAATTGGAAAAGGAGTCAACATCCACAGCTCTACCTTCATGGCCATTATTAAAAAGCCTGCACCAAATTTAAGTCAAAAGCATAAAACCCCCAAAGCCCATAACTCTTAAAGCTTCTGCTCTGAATGCTTCGTCAGTTTCAGACTGTATTAATTTACTATTCTCACCCGCAAACATCAAATGGAGTGATTTTTAAGAGTATTGACAGTTCCCAATTATTTGAGCATGTCAAACCCATAGGAATAGGTAGATACATCTGTTAAACTTGCATTATAAAATTTTTAAAAATGATATTTATAAAAAAAATTAAAAATTAATTTTCTATAAAATATTATATAAATATAAAAAATAATTTTTTAAAATAATAATAATAATAAATGAGTTGGGTTGGGTTTGAAAATAAAAAATTAATGATTCAACTCAAATTTATTTATACTATTAAAATCCGCTTCAAACAAAAAGAATATGGGACGAATTTGAGTTTGAACTCGCCACAATCGTTACCTAAAATCAGGGTTCTAAGACCTCTTAATAGTTACTTCATCGGAAAACTCAATTTTTGAATTATATATTCCTCACTAAAGGGAAATTATAAACAGGACTAAATAATTTTAATTGTTTTCTCCACAAGGGTCTTTTGGAAATCAGAGAGTTTGAACTTTGAAAAACAAGAACAGTGTAAAACTCCATATATACGTCCCATTTTTACGAACATATATGGGTGAGTACAAGAATAAGAATAATCATCATCTTCTTGGTTACAATCAGCTTGTGTAGAAATAAACGTGCACTTGCGGATAACTTTGTTTTTTGACCTTTTGTTCTTTCTTTGGTTTTCCTTGTGTGTGTGTGGTGTGTGCTTTTTTTTTTTCCTTGGGGTGAAGTGACCCTTTTTTACATGAGAAAGAGTCATTGAGGGAGGAGGTTCATTTTAATTTATCATCATAACCAGTACCAAACATGTGTATACAAATAAAGAACCAATTGTTTAATGTTATCATTAAACTATTTAAATACCAGCAATTATATTTGTAGTGATCGTAGATTAACATGAAGAAACCTTTAGGAATGGCCTTTTTTTTTTTTTTTTTCGTTTTCCCAATTTCATTGAAAAACATAATGGACACATTCCATGATATTGTTGAGAAATATGTTGCAAGCCTTGTTTGATTATATGGCATGAGAAAAAAGATTTAATACTCTCTTTGTCCTATATTATTACTCTTTTTTTCTTTTTTGAGACATTACAAAATAAAATTATATTTTTTAAAATGAGATTTTTTTAAAAAAAATATCATCTAATTAAATTAATGATATTATACCACTGATTCTCGTAGATTGCATTCAAAAGTAAAAGTACAAGAACATAAAAAATCCACACATTTTAAATTCTCCCCTAAAATTCCGTGCTAGGTCAATGTATACCTTAGGAGTGGTGTGTGTATATATATGTATATATTGTGTGTAGCTTTTTTCAGGTACTGTATGAAGAAGGAAAATGATAGTCCGAGTTTACAAACATGCATGACAGTTAAAAATTTGTACTGTAATCTGCAAATGACGTGAGGCTTAATTGTATTTATATTCTTATCAGATTGGAAAATGTATTTCACTAACACAAACTTTTAAACAAATTTGATTTGTACGTACCTACATAAAAGAGAAGTAATTAAGCTTGTAACAAAACCAAGAACAAAAGCTGCAGAATCATTAATGATATATTCCTCAAAAGCAAATATAAATAAATAAATAATAAAATAAAATAAAATAAAGAAAGAAAAAACATTTCTTTCACATGGGATGATAATGAATTCGAATAAAAATCGAACCATCACACCTAATTGATTTTATTTTTTTATATTTGATTGAATTGATAACGGGTCTTATAAAACTTGTCCTGTATAAATAGGTATAAATTACTTTCGTATTTTATTTATTCCCCTAATTTCTTTCCCTCTCTCTAAATGTCGTTCCTTAGCTCTTCAAGCTCACCCTTCAGTCCTTTCACTATGGAATCATCTATTGACTCTCCCAGTCGTGAGCCATCCTCTCCGATGAGTGCCACCACCACAATGGTGGTCATCCCACCCATTGAAATTTCAGCACACCTTTCTACCTTGCCACAGCGCCATCCCCACCACCTAAATCTATCTCTCTCCCTTTCTTAGTTCGATTCATCGCCATTAATTACCGTCACCTAGTAATGATACGAATCTATCAATTTATATTTCAAAGGTTATACGAATCTATCAATTTATATTTCAAAGTCTCAAGTGAATATTTATTGCTCTGCTGAGCAAATTCTGTCTGATAAAGAAGATTTTGCCATTCTGATTACATCTTTTTCAATTAAGACAAAACCAAAATATTAAGGTAGAGGGTCCACAGTTCGAACAGGTTGGATTCGTCAGCATCCGAGACAAATTAGATTTGGGGCTAAATCGATAGGGTATAGGATTGGTTTTTGGTCCACTTCAATTTTGGTGGGGTCAATCTCACTTTGGCAAAATTCGTCCCAAACCCCCCCCAAAAAAAAACAATTGGGATGCATATGAAAATTTACTAATTTGAAAGAGAATAAAAATTTTGAATTTCATTTAGTTCATATATAAATTTTAACGGCTCGGGTGCTTCCTTCAACGCCTTCCTGTGTCTCTGAATGCATATACAGACACACACACATGAATATACTTACACAGCAAGATATATAAAACAAAAGGAAAGCTAATACCAAAAGATTGGCTGCCAGCAACTGAAAATCCAGAAAAAAAACTAATTCTTTCTACAACTATTAGTTTGTCTCCACCATAAATTGATACTCAAAACACCTAATCTCTATTTCCTTCTTTGGTTTAGATTTTGCCAAGGCAGGAAAAGCTAAATAACGAAAAGTCGCATAATTCTTTTGTCATGATTTTAGTTTTTGCATTTGTTTGATTAATAACAGAATATATAACCTCAAACCAACAAAAAGTACACAAAAACATGAAAAGGGACACCATTTTGTTTGGACTGCAGTCTGCAGGTACACATATCAATATGGTCATTCAACAATAATCATTACAAAACCTGCCAAACAAATGTGAGGTTTATGATTTTTCATTAAAGAGAAGAAATTTATAGTAATAAAAAGTAAAACGTGGAGAGCCGAAAGCCAACTTGTAAAAATTCTTGTACAGATCTGCAGCAGCAGCAGTAGGCTTGTGGAGTCGTAAGCAAGAGGGAGCCGTGCAACTCAGGATAGATAGCGCCACTCGATTACTGAGTCTATGAACGAGCAATATAATCCATCGAAAACCGGTAGTGGCGCTATCCCTCCTGAGCTTTACAGATCCTTCCTATACTATGAAATTTGAGTATTATGTACCCATGTGGGGGAAACAAAAAGTGCATATTTTAGTTTTTTTTTTTTTTTTCCTCTTTGTTTTCTTTTCAAGAATTGAAATGGTGGTTGAAGAAGTGAGAAAGCAGGACTGTACATATAGGAGAGGAGCCTGGACAAGGAAAGGGCATGGACCAAGTAAAATATGATTTGGGATTTGGGGTGTTTGATAATGTGAGGACATTTGTTGGAACAACTATACAACTATACATATATATATATATATATATATTCTGCTTTACTTTTTCAGCAATTTTGGGCTTTCTTTATGATTAATTTCCCATTCTATTTCCTTGCCTCTATTGGCTGCCGACTGTACCTTCTTTTGCTTGGTAAATATTCAATTCTGGACTTTGTCTAGGCATTGAATATATATTCTTATTTTCTTCACTATTCTACTTCAATTATCTAAAGTTTATCACTTTTATATTTTCACTAAAACATTTTAAAATAAAAATTTATTTTTTCAAAAATATCCTATCACTTTAAATAATAATGTGACATTATTAAATTCGTTATTTTTATAGGTAGTAACTTAAATATATATATAAAAAAATAATTTTCAATTTATTATATAATTTTATGTGAAGTAGGGAGTAATAATTATGGTTTTTTGGTGATGATTGCAGTTCACTCCAAAAGGTAATATTGTTCTTTTCTTTTGGCTAAACCAACTTGGAAATTGTGATACAAGAAGCTTCTTTTAGTCCCATCTGTCGCATTGGCATGTTTGTTTGTATTCATTATTATGTTGTCTTGTACTAGATTAGAGGTTCATAAAACATAAACATGTATATTTTTTTTTTAAGCTAACCAATAGTATACATCACTTCTTCTATACTCAATCAAGGAAAGGGGTAGATAAAAGAGTCAAATTATGACTGCAGGTTAGTGATAAATCGTAACTTTTCGGCCTTCACCATTTCAATGGCGTGGAAAAAATAGTTGAGAATTCATAGTTGAAAGAGATGGTGAAAGACTCCCCCCATTTGACTGACTGTTTTCAACCCCAACATCACTTTGTGAGTCATTAATATACTTTGGAAATCTCGAATTCCTCAAAGTAATGATTTTAGTTGAGCTAAATTACTTATATCACAAAGAGTCGGCCGTGAGAATATGTGGTTTTCTACTTTTCCCAACAAACTTTTCGGGATTTCTTTTATCAGAAATGTGATATATATCTATATCTATATATATGTGTGTGTGTGTGTGCGCGCGCGTGAGTGTAAATTATAGTGTGTGCATTGTGTTTCCTACACTATTTTGTTGCTCTAAACTTCAAAATTTCCTTGTCTCGCATGCTTAATTTTTTGCATTTCTACTAAGAAGAAACCACTTCATTCTTTTGCTTTTGCATAGAATATGTTGTCATCTAGCATAAAAAAGTTAGGCATCTTCTGTTTTATTTTTTAACGTTTCATTAATGACTATGTAATCTAAAAATTTAAATTATTATAAAAAATTGACATTTAATATTTGATATTCAATATATCCAGTAAGTCTTCTTAAATATTTAGATTAAACTCTTTTTCTCGCGCTAAGTGTATAAAATCTAATTTTCAAATAAAAAAAAAAAAGACAATTAAGAGATTTGGAACAAATTGCAAGTACAGTATGAAAGTTTGAAGTATTAGAGATTGAAGTATTTAGTGATAGTAATGCTTAGGAATATATAAATACAGGTATATTCTGAGTTAAGGTTGTCACGAGGTTTATATACCTGCGACAAAGATTTTGAAACCAAGCCATATTCACTGGTCGCACCACCATCTGATATGCAAAACAATTGGTCAAACCACAAAATTAGAACAAGGTAAGAATTACTTTATTTTTGGTAAGAATTTTCAGATGTACTTAAAATTTAATTGGTTATGAGTTCGAATCACCTAAAAAAGAATTGAGGAACCAATTAGTATCTTTTTTTCTAAAAAAAAAAAAAACTTTTATTTTTGGAAAATTGTTAAAAACCCAAACAGTTTAATTGGTAAACTGGTTGAACCAATACTGAGCAGTGTTGGGTCATAAATTTATATATTTGTAAAATAAGCCTTAGTTTGTTTTTTTTTCTCTCTATTCTTTGGGTTTTTTTCCCCCTTTTTATTCCCTTTCTTATGTACTTAATTGATTTTTATTATTACCATTCGTAGTCATATGATATTGACATAATAATTTCTTAGAACAATATATAATATTTTTAAATGTAATTTTCATTATTTAAATTTACAATAATTATTATCTTTAATAGGGGTTGAATTGATGACCCTTATGAACAATCCGGATTTAAAATAACTGGGGTTGAATTGATGAGCCCTTATGAACCCTTATTAATACATAGCATTACTTTTTTGCATTGTTGTCGTTTACGATTCACGTGTGTCTCCACTATGATTTTCTTGCTATGTATTAATAAAAAACACAAGCTTGTGTTCTTTTTTAGAAAAAAGAATGAGAAAAAGGGCAGAAAACCTTATGACTGTGACAATATAGGTAATGATTTGATCATTGTATTCCTCAAAGTGATGCTTGTTTATGTATCTATAAAACTGTCAAGTAAAAAGTAAAAATCATTGCGTGTTTCCATGCTCCAATTGTGTGTTTGAAGCTTCAACATTTACTATTTCAACATCAAATAATTTAGTTTGATTTTAATTCTTAAAAAAATCAAATTAGTTGGTCAAAATTAATTTAATAAGATCCAATTCACAAAGGTTTTATCAAGTTGAAAATTACACCATTTGATAAAATTCATTTTTAAATCTATTTGATGGGTTATGAACCCAAAACAAGTTTAAATCTAAAAAGTTCATGGATTCTACAAGTCAATAGACAAGTTGTGTCGTAATATTTAGGTTAAACCCATTGAACCCAAACCCACAAATACCCTCTAATTTACACTATAAATACTGTTAATTCTTATAATTCAAAGGTACGTAATCTTATTTAGTTTTCTACAACTTTCAGTTCTCTACTTCATAATTATCAATTTGCTCTGGTTCTAATTTGAGCAGAGGGTTTTCGTCGGAATAACCCCGATACCCTAACGACTGTGTGTGTCACGAACATATTTAATAATTGAAAGTTCGCGAGGAGCTGACATCTGAAGATTTGGATCCATACCACATCACTAATATACTTATTTAATCAAGAATATTTATCAAAGATAATAATTATCAATTTGTGTGAGATTGCATAATCATCTTGATGCTTACTCAAGGTATATGTTGGTTGCAAGGGATATAAAAGAGTTTAAATGGAGGGAGAAGGATAAATAGACCTTTCTAAAAAAAATTTGCTTGATAAAACTGTTAAGGGCGAAGATTATGCTACGTATGAAATGCAACAGTTCAATAAGTAAATTTACAAAATAAATAAATAATACAAAGAAATTTATAGTGATATGAAAGGTGGATATAGTCCTTCTACTCTACTTTTCTCCCTTCCTAGAAGAATCTACTATATATCCATAGACTTTCTTTTCAAGAAGTTCTACTTCTAGCTATAAACCAGTCACACAAATTCATGTTCTGTTTCTTTTTAATCAGTCTACACAAGACACAATTGATATTGCTAAGTCACCCTACAAAGGAGTTGATTGTAAAGTATTAGCCTACATAAGACTCAATACTTCTTTGATGGTGTAAAACAGTGTATGAACACTCAGCTAAACCTATTTGCTCAAACTTCAAAAGTTCCCAAGTGCAGAGGACTAATTTAGGACTTAGAAATCTTTCTGCTTTGCTTTGAATTGATTGTTTTTTCTCGTAATAGCTTTTGTGTCATCAACTTGATCCCCAACTCCTACTTATAAGACCTGAAAATCTTGCCTGTTTGTTTCAAATCAAGCGATATCACAAATTCTCAGTCGTCCATCCTTGTAGTACTAGTTGTCCCTACCTTCACAAAAGTACTACTCCCTTACATTTTTTTAGAACGAAAGAAGCAATGCCTAACTTATCTACTTTAACAAGTCCTCTTAACATGTTTTGGTAATTCACTACTCTAGAAGCAATGTGGAGAGCTCTCACACATCCTAAATTAGCAAGAAAGTCTGCTGCAACATTACACTCTCGAAAGATGTGTGTGATTTTATATTCCATGTTGCAAAGAATAACCTTTGTCATAGAAGGAAACCTTGAATCTGTTAGTTTGCCACCTACGAACCAGAGAGCAGTTAGATCAAAACCTCATAGTCCACCTCAATCTAGAGTTTTATTATGCCCTTTTCAGAAGCTAGCTCAAGTCCACGAAACAATGCCCCAAGTTCAGCTACCATGCCTCTGCATTCTAATCCCTTATGAGTCCACTAATGCCCGACGCACCTGGGTTACCATTTCTCGCCCCATCAACATGCATTTTGAACTAATTCAATCCTGGTTTTTGCCACAACACACTCGTAATACGAGTATGGATGGAGGATTTATGTATCTGGATCCCCATCAACTGCGCTGCATTATTATCACCTCCACTCAACATGTTTAGCCGGTGATAAGTGTAGCACTGCACCATGAATAATCTTATTTCCATTAAAATATGTATTGCGATATTTTGAGTTATTTCGCTTTGTGGGCTGAAGAGGTTCGTCAGTGAATTGCTAAACTAACCTGATTAGGATGCAGCACACCTATTTGAAAAAAGTCCCCAAAGAATTCTCATAGACCCCTTGCCACATTACTCTATAAGAAAAAGTGATGTAGTGTTTCTACTGTTGTAGAGGTTCGACAGCAAGACAGAAGACAAAAACCTCGTTGCTCCATTCGTATGTCAATAGGAATCCAACCATTTAGGAGACGCCAAATAAATGCCGACATTGTAGGCGTGAGTACTCAATTCCAGACCTTTTGTAACAGTTGCTGCCTAGCCTTTCTTCATGGATTGATTACCAGGTAGACTTCATGGTGAATTTTCCTTTCGGCAATAATCTCTAATGTGCCTTGTCTTCCTCCTGCTCATCAAATGGAATGTCACAAATATGCTAGACAGCATCCATTGGTAAAACAATTGCCTAAGCTTACTTCTATCCCAGTTTCCATCTTTCCGGAACTTGTGAATTAGATACATAGGTATTGTTTGGTTAGAACATATCTCAGAAATAGACCCTCTTGGATTGAGTAGATAGCTGCTTTTATCCTATTCTCCTTAACCAAGGAGTGAAAGAAATTAGTATTGTGCTCCGCCTCCTTAATCTATTTACAAGCAGCCTTTTGTCGCAAATACTTTCCTCAATAGACAACATGTGTGCATACAAAGCATATTTATGTTTCATTTCTGGCCGTTTGAAATCAGAAGGATCCACATCAAACTTAGCTTCTACTTCAAACTCATGTTCGGCTTGCTTGACTTTATCACTGACATTCCCAAATATCACCTTGTTCCACCATTTTAAATAATCTTTTGTTTGATGAACTTTTTTTTATACATTAAGAATGCCATGATAAGATGTAGAAGTTTCCCATACCGCCTACACTGATTGCCAAAAACCAGAATGCTTTATCCAACAATTCAAAAAACAAAATGGAGGTGGAGTTTTGTGTGCTTGATTCTGTATTTGAACCAAAAGAAATTGGTGATAAGAGCACTTTCTAGCCAAATTTGAAACTCTAGTATGCTGGAAGAGATCAATCCATAGTGAAGATATCAAAATTCTATCTTGTCATTCCCACATACGATCATTTAACCACGTGTACGGAGAACCCTCATAACCCGCATTCAGTAAGCCATAATCCATTATCATAGAAGCAAAGTCCTCCATAGGCCGAGTGGTGTTGGATTTTCCCTTTCCGTTCATGTCCATGGAGAGTAACATTTAAATCTCCTCATACGAGCCAAGGAGTTTGATTAACTTCCAACTCTCATAACCTATTCCATAATTCCATTCGCTCCAGTCTACTACACTTTGCGTAAATGTACATGCAAAATAATGATTGAGAAGCAAGAGAATGCACCCTATGATGCATCAAATGTTCTTGATCCGATAGGATATTAACACCAACAGCATCAAAATAAAAAATCCAAATTTTGTTACAATAATATTGTAAAATCTAAATTTTCTGCATATCCTTCTTGCTTTGAGTGTAGTAATAGGCTATATTAACACCAGAATTTGTGCATATGATTATTACACAAACAACGCACAAGTTGTTCTTTTACTAGCTAATGGCACTAAGAATAGTAATTCTACATATGAGGGTGATACAGATTGCTCTTGCGAGAGTGATTTATAACCAGATTTTGATTTTTTTTTGCAGAGGAGGATAAATTAAGTGATACAAATAATCTTATGAGCAATGATGACACTATGATAAAATGCCATTACCTATGTGATTGACAACAAAAATGATGGGCCAACATTTCAATAAATAGGAAATGATATTCAGAGCGATCCAAATATATTAAGTAGTCCTAATCAATCTGACGTGAAAATATAGGCTTCAAGTTTCATGAAGAATATGATATGATCAATCTAAAGTTGAGTCAAGCTACTATGAATGGAGATATAGTTTTTGAGTTATTAGGGTTTCGATTAATAATCCCCTAGGCTCAATTGGAAGAATAATGGATGGAATGACCATACTTGTATGGTATTCATACTACATCTAGGTAGTCATGATGTGTTACTAGATGCATTCCTTGACTTGTGGATTCTTGAAATTAGTGATTAATTTTAAGAAGATTAGATAATTAGATTAATTATCATAAGAATTAATTGTTTGATTAAGTCAAAAGAAATGTGAGCTCACTGTTGGCTATTTGGTGAACTTAAAAGGTCATACACAAACTTGGATTAGTCCATTTCTTACTTAGGAATTAATCTAATTGTTGAATTAAATTAGTTAATGTGATCGCAACCCAACTAGAGTTGGATAATGATAAGATCCAATCCTAGAAAAAGGATTTAAAATAGTTGAATTAGTATACAAAACTATCCATAAGGGAAAAATTACATTTTTGGTTTTTTATATTGGCCTAGATAAACATTTAGTCCTCTAATTTTTTGGGTCAAATACTAACTTTTTTAAATTTACACATTTAGTCCGATTTTGCAAAGAAGTTCTTATTCCACCGAGAAATTACTGAGTTATCAAATTGGATTGATGATTTGGACTCAATTTTAAGGATATGTATTTTTTGGAGGGAAAATTGAGGATGCAGTGCTTACTTGGAAAAAAAAGAGGCAAAATTACAATAATCTCCTTGCCAAGGGTACATACAATGGAGGAAAAATATATCCATTGTCTCTCCATTCCCTCCTTTTACACCCACCAGCCCCAAAGAAAATACAAAATGGCAGTGACTGTGGGAAATATAAGAAGTAGCGGCAAGTTCACCCACCATTGAAGATATCATCTATTTTATCCACTGGGATGCTCTACTGTGACAGTGGTAGACGAGCTCAACTGCAGATTTCATGGAAAGTGAAAACCCAAGTAGAAGGTTCCATGGTTGCAAAGATTGGAAGGTAGTTTTCTTCTCTTCTCTCTTTACTGCCTCAAATGAATGATTTTTACTTGTCTTGTTTGGAAATTTTTCTATCCATTTAGCAAAGAGGTGGTTGTGACTATTTTGCTTGGGATGATCCACCTATGTGCCCGAGAGCAATGACTATCATTCCCAAATTATGCTGAAAAATTGCCGGGCTTGAGGATCAAGCTCAAACTTTGACCAAAAAGAAACAACAACTGAAATTTATGCTTGTAGCTTCATGGCTTCTTTTTTGGACATTTGGTTTTTGGAAGTGAAGTGTGTATGGTGAGTGTAGGTTGCTAGACGTGTGGTGTATCTTATTGTAATGTGAGGTGAACTTTTTTTGCAGCCTTTTTTGCTTTTGACGGAAGTGTAATGTGTATCTTAGTGTATTTTAAGATTGTAGGACCATGGTGTCTTTTTTTCATTTTGTCTCTATTGTAATTTTAGATGATAGGAGTCCATATTGTCCCTATGTAATTAGTGTTTAATGAATAAAGTTGCAAAAGCATCCTAACTTGGTGACTTGGTTCCTGTCATTGCAAAGTTGAAAATTTACAATGTAAAACTTGACAATGTCATTTAAAATTGGAAACTTGGCATTCATGCTACAATTTTAAGGTTGCAAACCCAAATACAGATTGTGTCAAATAATAAATTTCTCGGGAGTCTTAGATTGATCCACATGAAAGTTTTTGAAGTTTCGGATTTCTATTTCTTAAAAAATGGGCTAAATGTGGTTTAGATTATAAAAAATAAATATGCTATAACTAAAAAATCAAAGTAATAAAAATATTGAGAATTAGGGTTTCGCTCTTAAATTTTGGATAGAAGAATGATTATTTATTTATTTTACCTCTTTTAAATACCACTATTGGAATCCATACATAATGAAGGTTCCAATGGGAAGATGTTATCAAATATAGCTCATGCATAAAGGTAATCATGATATTGTCTTATTATTTGCAAATTTTTTTAACACTAATATTTGTTTATGAGATCAAGTATTTATGCACACCTTTATCTGCAACAAATAAAGATTTCATATTAGCAGTCAGTGGAGTAGAATTGTACAATAAGCTAAATAAACTCAAGTATTTGTTGTGTCATTGGTGATATATAAATCAAGAATCACCACAAAATAAGAAGGGCTTTAACTCCAATACTTATTTATGGGATTAAGTATTTATACATACATTTGTCTACAACAAATCAAGGTTTCACGTTAGTGGTCGGTGTAGTAGAACCATACAATAAGTTAAATGAACCCGAGTATTTGTTGTGTCATTGGTAATACAAAAATCAAGAATCGCCACTAAACAAGAAGGGTTTTAATGTCAACACTTAGTTATGGGATTAAGTATTTACATATTTGTCTACAACAAATCAAGGTTTTACGTTAGCAGTCAGTAGAGTGAAACCATACAATAAGTTAAATGAACCCAAGTATTTATTGTGTCATTGATGATACATAAATTAAAAATCACCACAAAATAAGGAGTATTTCAATCCAAAATTAAAATAATAATACAACATACCTAGACATTATGCACTTTTATAACTGTTCTTCTTCCTCCATCAAGAGGTTTACCCTTTCTCCTCAGTTAAATGAAATTTAGAAAGATATAATAAAAGTAGAAAACAGTAAAAATAGAAGAAAAGCTAGAGAATATATTTCTGTTATTACTAGAAAACTTACATTACTACTAGAAAACTTAGCCTAAAGAAATACAATAATAAAGCTTTCTTTCTCATTCTAAGGATTTTTGTGTCTTTAATGACATCAAATAGACACTATTTCTAGTAGAAGAGTGTCTAAATTGACATCTTTATAATTACTCCAATGCACTCCAAATTTACTTCAAATATGCTCTAAATTCACATTTTCTTTTCAAATCTAAATTTTATCACACATTTTTCTCCATAAAATCAACTGATTTGGAAATATGATCAACATGAATGTCGTGTATTTGTCTGGTTTCTCCAACCTGAATTACCTAATTCCAACCACTAGGAAGAATATTATGCTTGATTTAAGGAAATGCATAAGCATGATAAATCATTTCCAATACACACACTTGGATGAATTTTATGCTTTAATTAAGGTTGAATTGGACTGAGCTTCCAATAGAAAAGTTGTAATTCTACCTCTTGGCTTTAAATATAGTAAGATTCAGGTCTATAGGGATTTTGAATATGGTGTTATGTCCAAAATACAAAAACTGTACAAGTTTGGAAACATGTTTATTTCGAATTTAATGTAAGCCCAGCAATCACTTACAAAGTTTAAGTGATTTCTTGCATATATTTTGATCTACACATGATAGAGTTAGGCAAAAATGCTCTTTTTTTCTAATTGTGATACTTCTTTGATCTAATGAATATTATCTCCGAACTTGATTACGAAATACGTCTTTTTTAGTTTTATTTTGGTTCTTTTTAATCTATTTTTGTTCATTGATTCTCTAACACAAAACATAAATAAAACTACAATATTAACAAGAAAAAAAATAATAAAAAAATATGTCAAAATATGCACTTATCAAATTCTCCCACACTCAACCCTTGTTCGTCCTCAAGCAAGTCTAAAACAAACCTAAACTAATCCACTTTCATAAGAAATCACAATTGCATTTAGCATATGTAATAAGCCTTTAAACCCCTAGATGGCCCATAGTGGATGAGTTATAGTCTCATAAGGGTTTCCAGTGGTGATACTGACAAACACTTATAATAACTAACTTCCAACCATTTATAATAACTAACTTCCAATCATTATTCTCACAAAGCAACAAAGCAATATAAAAATGAAATCAAATAAGTGTTGAATCTGACCCTTAGTTATTCAAAAGTCAATACATTTTCACAATAAGCATACTCAAGTATGTGTGTGTGTGAATATTTAATGTCAATAGTAAAACTATGTATGCTTCAAACAAGTGAAATTCCATAGAATCTCACAAAAATCATCACCCAATTTTCAATGGAAGAATTGATCATCATAGGCTCTTTCTTTGGTACAAACTTCACTATACCAAAGGTACCAGACGAAATCAAAAGGTCTTCAATAAAGATTGTAATGGGGCCAAAAAGCAGTGATGTGGCTAAGAAATAAAATGATAAAATGCAACAAAGATTCTAAAAACTTTATGGGATTAGAGACATATAGTTTATCATTGAGGAATTCTCATAATCCACGAATTTCAACACAAGGGCCTATTATTATTGAATGGGGCCACTTTTCATCATTCTTATTGATTTTGAAACATCTCATTTTTATTTGCAACTCATAATATTTTTAACACTTTGTGACTTTTTTTTTAAAAGAGAAACTCCACTCTACTTATTTTCTATTCCAACCCAAATTTCTTTTGCAAGCTCACCTTGTCAATGGAAGGTCTCTTAAGCTCCAAATTATTTTTAGAATAAGGGTAGGATAATAGTGTATTTAGGTTAAGTAAGAAGATATGATTACCATAAAAAAATATTTATTTATTGAAAGGCTTAGAGTGACTCACTATGGGGAATGTTCTCTTAGAACATCACTTGGGAAACAAGCTGATTTGGTCATGGTGCTAGAAAGTCTAATACTTTAATCATTTTGCTCAATTCGTCATTTGCCTCGACAGACTAAAAAAAAAAGTTCTAACACTCAATCCCTACATGTTGAAAATTCAAGTGATGATTCAAGCAAGGGCATAAGAACTTCCTATTTTAACATACTTGTCTCCATAACGAATAACATAACTATTTGTTCAAAAAGATTTTAGTATAATTATCACAAAATATTTCAACCAAGGAACAATATCAAAGACCAAAACAACACCCATCATCAATCAAACTACATTATTCATGCTTAATTTTAATCATTGAAGTTGGAAGAACATCTATGACTAAAAAAATTACAATTCACAAACTTTTATTAAAAACTTTTCAAACTTTCCATGTTATGCAAAAAAATATATATAGGGGTATGTCTTAAGAGTATTAAAGTTACCCTTTACTCTGCCACTATTTTTTATGGTTTTAATAAACCCAAATGAAAACACACTTGAATTTTTTAAAACAAAATAGAAAAACACACATTGAACACACAATACATGATATCAACTATCCCCTCCCCCAACCTAATTGAGACGTTGTCCACAATGTCAAAAATAGATACGAAAGTAGAGTTTAGAAGATATTACCTGAAATATGACTTATTGAAAAATAAAGCTGAAACAACATAATATATACACTATTAGTTGAAACCATTAAGGATAAATTTTTCATAAGCTGAGAATCAAATTCATTTTACGTTTTTTATCATTGTCCCAATTGAACCAATCCACATAAATCAATACTGGATCAGGTTCTGGAACATATGCTAGAAGTTAATCAATTAATTAGTCAGGTGTAGGAGTAGAAATGAGAATTCGTCTCACAAATGGTGAAATAAAACCTTTTTCTATAGCATGATCTACAAAAAGATAGCAAACCATAAAAAAAACCATTAATATTAAGAATACTTATAAGTTTTTTGTGAATGTTGATTTGTGCCCAAGATGCAACTTGGAATAATTTCTCTAGTGTACAAAAACCACCAGCTAGAGTCATGAATACATCCGTATTGTTTAACATGTTAGGTATTATGTCCTGAATATGTAACACTTTTAGCTCATCTTTAGTGGTCATACCTGTAATATTCTGTATTGTTAGAGGTTTTGGGATAAAATCCCAAAACTTTGGCTCCTCCTACATGAGCAGAAGTAGCAATACCCATTAACCCCAAACTGCCTCTCCCATACACTAAATATTTTTTTCTTTCTGCTAATTTTCTCCAAGGTTATTGGTTGCTCCTATAAAATCACCATTTTTTCCTGGATTGGTTTTACAAAAAACACAAATACAGTTGAACTTGAGTGGAAGACACTTTCATATAGAAACTTAATGAGCTGAAGTAAAAACTTCGTATAAGAATGTAGAAAGTGTCTGAATTAACTTATATTCTTAATTCAATTATTGCATAATCATCACCACACTTAACCTGAATAAATATCATTTTTTCATAATAAAAACTTATGAGACCATGGGCAGATAATATTATCTTGTGTACAACTTTAAGTTTGAATAAATGTGAGTTGATCGATACAAGGCTCACCAAAGCAAACCCCTACTGTAATTCTTAGTGCATGGTAAAATTAGGTAAAAAGCGAAAGTATTATAGTATTTTGCACACAAACTTAGATTGTGATCAAACGCTCCTAATTTACAAAGTAAAGTACAAGAATACTATAGCTCAAATTTGAATTTGAACTTGTAGATTTGATTATGAAACAAATGACACCATATGCATGTTTATTTTATGCATTGTATCAATCATCTTTAACTTTTAACCCCGTGAAATATATAAATTTGAATTATTTTTAACTATTAATTTGGTCAGAATAACAAAAGTTGGGAGTGATTCAATGTTTGCATCAAACTATTTTTAATTAGTTAAATAAGATACACAAACTCAAAATTCGACTCAATAGATTGATAGTTGTATTAAACAAACTATGACACTTGTTAAGATGAAGTAGAATTTAAATTGTTGGAAACAAAAACTAGGTGAGACCAATTCATTGTTGTCTTACATAGAACTTCAAATTTGTCATTATAGTTTTAATCTGGATGACTTAACTAATGTCGACTACATACACGCTAACCTCTTATTGATCCTAATATGTCTAATCAAATCGAGATAGAAATCAACTTTGGTTACTTGGATTCAGATTGTGATTGAACTCATTTAATGTCTAACCTACACAAAAATGATGCTTTGAATTAGATTTGATCGTAAACAGACATTGATTGGATAGTGAAAACACATATGGGTCCACGTGAATGTAACGTTGTTTTGAGAAATTATATTAAGTTGTCTTAGTTTTGATATGGGAAAAAATAAGGAATGTCAGGACTTAATCAAACATCTCCTCAGAGTCTTTGTGCCCACTTTAATAGAAACTTAATGAGCTGATGTAAAAACTTTGTACAAGAATATATAAATTACCTTATATCCTTAATTGAACTATTGCATAATCATCAGCATACTTAAGCTGAATAAATATCATTTTTTATAATAAAATTATACGAGACCTGGGCACATAATATTATCTTGTGTACAACTTCAAGTTTGAATAAGTGTGAGTTGACCGATGCAAGGCTCACCAAAGCGAACCTCGACTGTAATTCTTAGTGCATCTTAAAATTAGGCAAGAAGTGAGATTATTATTGTGTTTTGCACACAAACTTAGATTGCAGTGAAACTCTTCTAATTTACAAACTAAAGTACAAGAATAATATAGCTCAAGTTTGAGTTTGAACTTGTAAATTTGATTATGAAAGCACATGACACCATATGCAAGTTTATTTTATGCATTATACCAATCATCTTTAACTTTTAACCCTGTGGTGGAATAACAAAACTAGGGATTGATACAATCTTCGTGACAAACTCTTTTTACCTTGTAAAATAGCGAGCTTGATGAGTTGATGCTCAAAATTTCACACACACTCAAAATTCGACTTAACTCACTGACATGTATATTAAAGAAACCATGAATTATGTAGATTTGAATCATCTTTAACTAGTACTTCGTGGTGGAATAACAAAAGTTGGGAGTGATGCAATCTTTACGTCAAACTATTTTTAATTAGCTAACTCGAAATTCAACTTAACAGATTGATTGTTATATAAAACAAACTATGACACTTGGTAAGATGAAGTAGAATTTAAACTGTTGAAAACAAAAAATAGGTGAGACCAATTCATTGTTATCTTATTTAGAACTTTATATTTGTCATTATAGTTTCAATCTGGATGAGTTAACTAATGTACACAACATACATGCCAACCTCTTGTTGATCCCAATGTGTCTAATCAAATCAAGATCAAAATCAACTTATGTACAAGTTTGGTTACCTGGATTTGAATTGTGATTGAAGTTGTTCAATGTCTAACCTACACAAAAACAACTCTTTGAGTTAAATTTGATCATAAACGGACATTGATTAGATAGTGAAAACACATATGGGCCCACGTGAATGTAACGTTATTTTGAGAAATTATATTAAGTTATCTTAGCTTTTGAAGTTTCTTCTTTTTCCCTGGGACTTGATTGATTAAGGTTCAGAGCTGTGATAATGTCAAGAAAAATGCATCTGATTAGAACACCAGGTATTTCAGAGCAGTCATACCAAAAAAAATTGCCATATACAAAAGAAAACCCAATTTGTTATGTTTTTACCAATGATCTCAAATGCCATAAAGACTTCTGATTATTGTCACTCATCTACATGTGGTTCAGCAAACTCATAGTATTAGATTAATTATGCGACTGGAGAAACTAAGGTAGTTGAATAAGGTTCTTCACAGGTTTGCCCACATATTATCTTAGTGTTAGCAAATTTGAAGTACTTAATGCTTGATTCAATCATAAAGGGTACATAATCTTATTTGCATAGATTGCTTGAAGAATCTCATGTGCATAGATTGCTTGAACCCAACCAACTTATTTGTTGATTCCTAAGGGTTAAAAAAACCAAAAAAAAAAATTCAATGAAGCTATCTCATTTCTGTCCATTTTAGAGTGCTAATTTGGATATGACCTAAGAACTAAAATAATGTAGATATGCACTCAAATAAGAAGTTTTGTGAATTGAAAGGCAGCAGATGGCCTTTCTGAGAAGTTGACAGAGATAAAATAAAGTTGTATACGCTTTTGCAGTTCCAGTTGCATTAGTTGAAGTAGCCTTTTCTACTACGTAAGGGAAAAGAGCCTAATAGAGACTGCAATACGTGACACATCAATATATGATCACTTAATTCCACACGCATGAAATAAAAAATGTTGGGACTCAACCAAACATCTTCTCAGAGTCTTTGTGGCTACTTTAACAAAAACTTAATGAGCTGATGTAAAAACTTCATACAGGAATGTGGAAAGTGTCCGAATTAACCTATATTCTTAATTAAACTGTTGCATAATCATCACCACACTTAAGCTGAATAAATATCATTTTTTTGATAGTAAAAACATACGAGACCATGGGCAGATAATATTATCTTGTGTACAACTTCAAGTTTGAATAAGTATGAGTTGATCGATGCAAGGCTCACCAAAGCAAACCTCTACTGTAATTCTTAGTGCATGGTAAAATTGGGCAAGAAATGAGAGTATTATATTGTCTTGCACACAAACTTAGATTGCGACGAAAATCTCCTAATTTTCAAAGTAAAGTACAAGAACACTATAGCTCATATTTGAGTTTGAACTTGTAGATTTGATTATGAAAACACATGACACCATATGCATGTTTATTGTATGCATTGTATCAATCATCTTTAACTTTTAACCCCATAAAATATGTAGATTTGAATCATTTTTAACTATTAATTTGTGGTGGAATAACAAAAATTGGTAGTGATGCAATATTTGCGTGAAACTCTTTTTAATTAGTAGAATAATTTACAGACTCTCATGATTCGACTCAGAAGATTGATAGTTATATTAAATATACTCTAACACTTGTTAAGATGAATTAGAATTTAAATTGTTGGAAACAAAAAATAGGTGAAACTAATTCATTGTTCTCTTATATAAAACTTCAAATATGTCATTATTGTTTCAATCTGAATGAGTTAACTAATGTGAGCTACATACATGCTAATCTTTGGTTGATCCCAATATGTCTAATCAAATCAAGATCGAAATCAACTTAGGTACAACTTTGGTTACTTGGATTCATATTGTGATTGAAGTTGTTCAATGTCTAACCTACACAAAAATAATGCTTTGAGTTAAATTTGATCGTAAACGAACATTGATCGAATGGGGAAAACACATATGAGACCATGTGAATGTAACGTTGTTTTGTAAATTATATTAAGTTGTCCTAGATTTTGGTATGGGATGAAATAAGGAATGTCAGGACTCAACCAAACATCTTCTTAGAGTCTTTGTGCCCACTTTTAACAAAAACTTAATGAGCTGATCTAAAAACTTCGTATATGAATACAAAAAATGTCCGAATTAACTTATATTTTTTATTAAACTGTTGTATAGCCATCACCACAATTAAACTGAATAAGTATCATTTTTTTTCAAAATGAAAAGATACGAGACCATGCGCACAAAATATTATCTTTTGTAGAACTTAAAGTTTGAATAAGAGTGAGTTGACCGATCCGGGACTCACCAAAACGAACCTCTACTATAGTTCTTAGTGCATGGTAAAATTGATCAAGAAGCGAGAGTATTATAATGTTTTGCACAAAAACTTATATTGCGATGAAAATATCCTAATTTACAAAGTAAAGTACAAGAACACTATAACTCAAATTTGAATCTGAACTTGTAGATTTGATTATGAAAACAAATGACACTATATGCATGTTTATTTTATGCATTGTATCAATCATCTTTAACTTTTAACCCCATGAAATAAGTATATTTAAATCATTTTTAACTATTAATTTGTGGTGGAATAACATAAGTTAGGAGTGGTGCAATCTTTGCGTCAAACTATTTTTAATTAGTTAAATAACATATACAAACTTAGAATTCGACTCAATAGATTGACAGTTATACTAAACAAACTATGACACTAGTTAAGACGAAGGAGAATTTAAATTGTTGGAAACAAAAAATAGATGACGCCAATTTATTATTGTCTTATATAGAACTTCAAATTTGTCGTTATAGTTTCAATCTAGATCAGTTAACTAATGTAAACAACATACATGCTAACCTCTTGTTGATCACAATATGTCTAATCAAATTGAGATTGAAATCAACTTATGTACAAGTTTGGTTACTTGGATTCGGATTGTGAATGAACTTGTTTAATGTCTAACCTACACAATAATAATGCTTTGAGTTAAATTTGATCGTAAACTTACATTGATTGGATAGAGAAAACACACATGAATGTAACATTATTTGTGAATTATTTTAAGTTGCCTTAGGTTTTGATATGGGATGAGATAAAAAATGTCGGACTTAACCAAACATCTTCTCAGGCTCTTTGTGCCACTCTAACAGAAACTTAATGAGCTGATGTAAAAACTTCGCACAGGAATGTGAAAATGTTTGAATTAACTTATATTTTTCATTAAACTCTTGCATAGTCATCACCACAATTAAGCTAAATAAATATTAATTTTGTCAAAATGAAAACTTACGAGACCATAGGCACATAATATTATCTTATGTAGAACTTCAAGTTTGAATATAAGTGATTGACTGATGCGGGGCTCACCAAAACGAACCTCTACTATAATTCTTAGTGCACGATAAAATTGGACAAGAAGCAAGAGTATTATAATATTTTACAAACAAACTTAGATTGCGTTAAAAATCTCCTAATTGACAAAGTAAAGTACACGAACACTATAGCTCAAATTTGAGCTTGAACTTGTAGATTTGATTATGGAAACACATGACACCATATGCATGTTTGTTGTATGCATTATGTCAATCATCTTTAACTTTTAACCCCAATGAAATAATTATAATTAATTTATTACCTAAAATAATATTATCAGGAATAAAAATACTAGAACTCAATATAATTAAAAATAAAATTATATTTTTATTTTCTAATATCTATTTAAATACACCATTTAAATAAATAAAATTTTTATATTATGTATAATTATAAATATTACTATCAAATAAATTATATAATATAATAGTTTAATCTAATATACATGCACACCCTCAATACAATTATAAATAATATTACAATTCTATTATCTAATATTAACTCATGTACATATTGTAAATAACTACAAGAAATACTATTTGCAGATAAAATTATGTATACAAAATATAATTATAAATAAAATTAATAATAAATAACATAAAACCTTTTCATAAAAAATTTAAGATAATTTAAATAATACAACAATTTAATCTAATATACATGAACCAATCAAATAAGTAAGTCATACTAAAAATATAAAATAATTAAATTCTCAATACACATTAAGATAAAGTTATTCCCAAAAATACTATTTTTTGAAATAAAATTAGTCGTATTAAATATAATTTTTAAATATGAATGAATAAGTTTTCAAAAGAAATTATATGGTATAACAATATAAATTAATATTTATTTAGATAGACTAAATAAATTACAACTATTAAATATAATTACAGTTAAAGTAATTAAAACCTAAATACATGTACATTAAAATAAATTTATTCTCCATAATATTTATAGAAGTAAAATTACTCGCTCTCAATATAATTATAAATAAAATTATAATTCTTTTATCTAATATTTACTCATGTACACCATTCAAATATAATTATAAATAAAATCTGGATTAATATAATGTATAATGAAATAAAATGAAAACTTGGAAGTTGTCCAAGTACCATTCGTGGGCACACTTGGATAGCCTAATTAAACCTCGTATCTCCTTGCAACATTAAGAGAGAGAGAGAGAGAGAGAGAGAGAGAGAGATTAGAGATGCAGATAAGATGAGAAAAAGAAAAAAGGCGCCAAACCTTACACCTCCTTCGGCAAGAGACATGGCCAACCAGTCCAAAAAGATCTAACCCATATCCCATAAAAAGAAATCTCAATTATAAATTCAAAAAAGCTAATGAGACATTTAGTTAATTTACAATTCACGAATGATCAAGAAATGATATTTGTGGACACTACTAAGCAAGTGTCCAATTCTCCGGCAAAAGCAAACTACCAACATTAGAGTGGTTAATATATAACTAAAAGATCAAAAGAAACTTAACCAAAAAAATGCTTGCTTCAAGAGGCTAATGACAAATATAACTAGTATAGCAACTAATATTACCCAATTATCTGGACATTACAAGCCAAGAGGGCAACCAACAATCATCTCAAGTAAAGATGGACATCTATGCAATTCACCATAAAAAAATTGAACTTTAACAACAAAGGATCAAGAAAAGATATTTGTGGACATTACCGAGCAAGGACTAAAAGCAAACCACCAGGAGATAAATCAACAACTTTCATATGATGATTCAAGCAACATTTTGTGTGCATCTAATAACCATTTATTTCTCCATTTAACACATAATAAAAGATTGTATGTTGTCACTCAATACTTAACAACTAACTAAAATGCAAAGCATGCAACATAAGTATAGATAAAATTTCAATGATGAACTCTTCACTCATGATATTTAAAGAGATTCAATTAGAACAAACAACAAATTGATCAAAATTGAGGTGTTGAAGATGATATTCTTAATTTCAGCATACATATAAAAAATCAAGCTCACATACATACAAACCAAAAAATAAACAAATGCAACAAAGTAAGAAACTTTCCTATTAAAAAGGATTTCAATCAAACCATTCATATGAATCATGTACTCCTCTTTGCTGCAATACATCAAGATGCAGTAGGCTTTGATAAATATATACAGTTCCTTTTCTTAAGACAAGATACATAAATTTAGTTGGCATGCCTTCATTGCTGCCGACATTCACAAATGCATCATCAATTCACAGACTCCCAATTGCAGAAAGTTTGCTATGAGTTCAATATTTTCTTACATCTCTCAAGGTTTAATACTTTTACATCCTACTACCATTTTAAGAAAGAGAATGTTAGCACGAAGAAATAAGAACAGAGAAGAATGGTGCAACATGATGTAGCACAGCTGTCGCATGACATAATAGTCTAATAAAATATCATCTTTACATGATAAATACATCCCCTCCACCAAAAATACACAAAACTAAAGATATGAATTTTAAATAAAACAAGGTCAAACAAAAGTCAGAGTCGTTCTTATCACTGGAACTTGAGAATCAAAATTACAAGAAAATTTTCCTGACCATTTATGTTATATAGGTCCCATGAAACTATATAGCTTATCATAAAATAATATTTGCTAACCTCAAAATGAGATATAGTTAATGGGTGCCACCTAACAATCATTTATTGACTGATGATATGGAATGCAAGACTTTAATTTTCTATAAAATGACTTTAAGAGAACAAGTTAGTAACATATGCAAAATTCCATATTTAATGACAAGTACACTATATGATAGCAGTTAATTACAGAAGGATGAAGATTTCCACAAAAGAAAAGGCACATGTTGAACCACATCAGGATGAAGGATGGTGGAGTCAATTGAAGCAAGTTCTGTCTGACAACAAAACATTAAGTACATTAAGTACATTAAAGATAAGATGTTTTTATGCAGCAGGCATCACATCATTATAATTTCTTTATTGTAACTAGAGAGACAGATTTGCTAATATATGAGCCCAAATGGCCAGAAAAGTTGTTGCAAAATTCGTACAGTAACAAAAGTCAACAAATTGTCCAAGTGAACAAGTCATGGTATCATATTTGAGAAATATGCAGAGCATATATGTCATAGCACTATTGCCTACTTACTAATGTCGCATCAATATCATAAAATTTGAGTCGAACTTCATCAAAATGTCAGAGACAGTATCACGATGGAGAAATGGATTATGAGAGTTCTACAAAAAAAGATGCCACCTGGAAATGTAGATAAGAAGCAAACCTCAAGTCTTTATATATAAGAATATTGGTCATTTGATCTTCAGCAAGATGCAGCTGGCCATAGAAACGTCAAGCAAGATCCGACCAACTAAAAACGGACACCTCCACAATGAGAAAGCTCAATCAATAGCCTCAAGAAAACACTATTAACATAATCAGCATAACATTTGCCAAATAGAAGTTAGAAATAGACACAAAATTCATTTTTTGTAATCTCCACATTTCTTACAGATTTCATCTTGAGGCCAGACCATCTTTAAAAAGCTCCCTGCTTTCTCTTGCAGCATTACATGCTCGTCATCAATAGAATGATAACAAAATCTGGGACCGGATAACCGAACCAAAACAACATAAGAAACTGAATTAAATGATAAAAAGCATGGATGACTCTATATCATTTTTGCACATGTCAATAATTTACCATAAGATATCTCAATTGTATTAAATATTATAACTCACAGGTAAGTCAAATATGGGAACCTTACTTCTCTCTTGAACTCATCCAAAGCAGTATCCGAGAAATCTTGGTCAACGAACTTCTTCACAGCAACTTACTTGCTGTCCCAAACAATCCACAACAATTTTTTCACAGACAAGATCGACTTCATGCTAATATTACCCAACTATCTAACTAGACATTAGTTCTCCTTCAGAAGATTACTTGTGTATCGAGGGAACCAAGATTTTTTGTCAAGAATGTGACAAACAAAAGCAGAATCCTCAGAGCCCATTGTCTCAAGAAAATTACTAGGAATTTTTTTTCTCATAAGACAGATCCTTCCAGTTGATACCAGGTCCTTCCCTTGAGGTTCTAAATTATTCAGGGAGCTACGTGAACGCTGATCCATGATTAATGAACAGGCTAAATACCGTGAATGTATAGATAGAGAACCCTAAAGTTCATTCATAATTTTCAAAGAATGAACTTCGTTTTTACGGACAAATCATTTATGAAACTCGAGACATGAACCTGCAGAAAATCAGAAATTACAATATTAAGACATGCATGAGAAATGTCATTACAAGAAAAACCACAACATTTTACAAGAAGTTAGCAAATTTGAAAATATAAAGATAACAAACAAACATGGCAGTGACCCCTGATTTATATTCAAAATAGTTCCCATTTCTAAATGTCAGCATCCACTAAAGAGTTCTATTTGCTGACTGACATGTAACAACATCGACCAAAAAAATATCCTCATGTCGATGAAATAGTCAAACAAAGGCAGCTACATCACAGTGTAGAAATTATTTGATCAACTAGCACTTACCAAAAACTCAACTTCCTGTAGAAACTTCTAAGAGTGATATACGAAACTTAAAAAGCTCATATATAAACAAACACATTCTCTGGACAAGGGATGCTTTTAAAAGTAGAAAAGACAAATAACTGAAACTAAAGATTCTAAATAGAAACATAGAAGGTTTCAACATGATTAGAACCATTACTTAATTCAACAAAAGGAATATTTTGAAGGCGTCCATATGTTTAGAAGTATGTCAATAGAGAACTGCAACGACCTGTTAAGTGACTAAATGGAAGGCCTCTCGCATATTCATGACCAAGTGATAATTTAGTCCAGTATTGATGCTTTAACGAATTGCCTAACATATCCAATGATGAAACCATTGACCAACAGATAAGAATGATGACAAGCTGCATCATCTAATTCATTATCAACTAACAACATTGTAAAGGGATCATTCTCTTGAAAAAAGGCAATGTGAGTGCTAGAAGAAATTTAGTGAAAGAAGGCAATGTGAGTGCTTCCATTAGGTAGGTTCAGTGGATTATTTCCAAATGACGACTCAATTGCTACGGTATCAATATTATGGGTAGTTTAAACAATTAAACATCCTCTTTCTCATGCTTAAATTCACGTTTTGAACATGAAAGAATACCCAATTTTAGTAAGTTAATAAGAAATTCAGAATACAGCTTAACTACATGTAAAACTCAAATAAATTGTTTTTGAGAAAACCAAATCATTTATGCACCTTTCCTCCACCAGCAAAATAATGATTCTTAGAAGTCAAAAAGGAAAAAAAAATCCAACTAATGGAGATACAGGGGCAAAATAACTACTTGCAATTAGGTAAGGTTACATAACTACAACTAGAAACAAGCAATCAGGAAATCCCATATATTCTAACCTTAGCACTGTTCCATTAACAAAAAGCTCAGCCATTTTTGCATTACTGGCTGTAGATGCAACAAACTCTATTGAATAATCTCTTAGATCATCAAGTATATCAACAGAAGGAGCTGCCATTATCCAGATAATCGAAAGTAAGATTACATAATGAGTACTTCTTTGGACAAATAAGAAGTTAACACTGAACAAGGTAAATGATTTCATATCTTAGAAAGCTCGGTATACTTTGTACAAGTCCCTCTACCAAGTTGACTTTTCCTCTTCATTTGGAAACTCAATTGTCAGAGTACTAAAAGACTTCCAGTGCCTTGTCTGCAAAGGAAAAGAAGAAGAAGAAAAGGATATTTGCACAAGAAGTTACAGCATTACAAAAGGCATATATAATGGTCACATAGATAAAGATGTAAAATAGAAATTTCCATACACATGTTTCTGGGCTCATCTACACCACATTGACCTAGAGTTTGAATCAACTAGTAGATCAACAAGGGCTTCCGATTTCACCATAACTAGTATGAATTGAATCTTCTAAATCATTAATCTAGATTTATTTAGTCGAGAATCCCTAAATTTTCTACTAACCCTGTTTGTTCAAAGAGCCCACCATTTCCTTGCAGTAATTCCTGAATATTACTGCTTATAGACCTATAAACCAAGACTCAGCCTGCACTTTGTTCTAACATATCTGCATCAAGAAAAATGAAATAAAATTCAACAACTTCTGGATGGATATTCATATACACAAAGATAAAGCATTTTTAGCTTGCCAGTTCAAGAGAGCATTTGCCATTTGCATAGACAAGCAAGAGGCACTGCCTTTCCTTCTCAAGCTATAGTTGTTTCTTTAATTCAACATTTGAAATAAAAAATCAAGACCAAAATCTTACCACGAAGACAAAAATCAAAATGTAGAATTCTTTCTCATGACATACATCGCTTTGGCCAGGGATGATATCTGTAACTGTCCTTAATTTGAGTTGTTTTTCCTCCTATAAAAAGTTTCTAATCCTGAAAGTGAAAAAAAGGCTTTAGGCACTGTGGTCTTTGAGTCGGTGAAGTAAAGAACCAAAAAATAAAAGAGAGCAGTTGGTACAACGAGTCCCACATGTATTTCAGTGGCACATTACGCAAAAGGAACAAAGTTTTAATTTCGCATCCTATGTTCATATATTAGTAAGCAAGACCCACAATTCACAGAGAGTGTGTACGACAAGCAAGCAGCCTATCCAATATGCTTCCGTATCCATCACAATCTGAAGGCAAGTCTAGAATTTTTAATCTGAAACAAGAAATATATGGGGCATGAATAACATTATGCTTTCTCGTTCTCTCAGTTACTTGCATGAATAATGTCTTGACGGAAATCTCCTCTACAGAATCAAACAATTGTTTAAAAGAAAATCATTTACTTTTCCTCAAGTCAACAGAAACCCTCGTGTTGTTTTCTCATGATAACTCACTTATTGATACATAGTGCAACACAAGTTCTAGATATCCATCAAGAGAAATAACAATACCAAATAACTTTTTTTGAATCATATGCAATCACTACTTTATGGTTTACTATTTAGAAACACCTTGAATTTTGTTATTCTCCCTCTGTCCCAAATTTATTGGGACATTACAAAATGAGAGTTCATTTCCTAAATGAATCATTTTCCAAAACTAGCCTCTAACTTTAAGTAATATGAGACACCAAAAACATTGAGCCACTACTTTTGAGGGAATTAGGATAACGATACACAGTCTTTTCACTTTTTCACTCTTATTTAAAACTTCATGGCCAATAAAAAAAAAGCCATTTTTTGGGCTGGAGGGAGTATAATTGTTAGAGCACCAACATCTGTTCTTACCATAGTTATAACCTGAAAGGGAAAAATTTTGGTTTTCCCCAGCTATACTTCCAAAGATGAGCATCCTTCTTTAATGGAACAATTGCCAGTGGAGGCACAAAATAACATAAAAAGCATTGTCACTAAAAATAACTAGCGAGAGTTGCTATCATAGATCCATGGAAAGTGATTAAGGAAAGTTTCAACAACTTTGACAGTAAGGAATCATCATTTGAAGACCGCATTGAACTTAGAATCCCATGAACATATTTTATGTTATCACGGAGACTTTGTTAAAATAAATAAAAACACATGAAAGGCAGCATACAAATGAAAAATAGACTTTAAAGGAATTGTTGTTGAGACTTGGCAGATAGAAATATTGGCAACAAGATTGCCTTGAAAACCATCAAATGAATCCCCAATAACAGGAAAAACAAGGTTTTAGGTCCGGAAAATTAACTGGAAATTGTCTGAAATATAAGAAGGTAGAAATTCAAATAAAGTCTCCAAGGTCTCGTTAAAGTTTCAATACATAAGAATGATGAAATGGGCACATTACATATACAAAGACATATCTATCATCAGTCCAAAATAAAAATAAAAATTCACAGTGCACTAATTTTAAGGCTATGTTTGGACCTTCGATTTTAGTAAGAAACAAGACAAAGCAAAATTCTAAACTATAAAGGACAAAATCACACCATTTGAAGCAACAAAATTTTTTTCCTTAGCATTTTCCACACTAAAGTCCAAGATTCAAACATAGCATAAGACTCTTAGAGTGAAATGATTACGCACATAGATTATTACGATGTTTATCAACTTGATTCTGGCCATAGAAAAGATCAAAAGATCATCTGATAATTTAGTGAATTCAAAATCCAAATTCCAAATTCACATGACAAATAAATGCAGAACAAAATCTCAATATAATCTATGCACTTGTTATATTTATTTCCAAAACTCTAATTTCACGGTCCTTCAATAGAATTGGAAAATATACCATCAAACTTGACCATCTATTCTGAACCTATATCAGTTCTTTCCCAGTTTTCCCTATCGTCCCATGAAATTCAGTTCCATAAATAATATGCAGTAACAATGATGATAATACTTATAATATGATGATGATCATGTGCCAATAAACCATTACATAACACTAGACGAATGCCGTAGTTCATAATACTACTTGCCCACAGACACTGTAATAACCAAATATAACATGAGAGCAAAGAGTACCGCAATTTCATATACCAAAAGAACCACAAAAGAAGAATAATTTTTTTTTTAACATTACACAAACTAAATAGGTTGAGAAGAAAAAAGAAAGAAAAAAAAAAATCTATTCAACTGCTTTGGTCAGAAGCAAAGGGGACTAGTGGCAAAGATTCTTCACATATTTTCTTGCTAATTTAAGCAATCGACAATGTGCAGCATGTGAAAAATACAAAAGCTTAAGAATGCCACAAAAGCTTTTTTCTTCTGTTTTCCACTTTGCATGGGACAAAAAAGAGTATCCCACACTACGTCTGGCTTGTGTAGTAAGTAATTCAAACTACCTACCAAAGAAAAAAGGATGCTAGTTCAAACAGTGAAGAAAAAGACACAGTATGAGAGAGAGATGATATTGAATCATTAATCAAATATTGATTTGATTATCTTTTTCTTTGTTCAATATTTGGTGGTCTACTAATTCTACTCATCCATGATGACTGCCGTACACAAGACGGGACACAGACTCTTATGTTATTTCCAAAAAAGAATATTTTCAAATAGCACAAACAACAACAAAATTAGGTCATTACCTTTCCAGAATGAGAAACTACAGTGGACTGTAAGCAATTTATTGCTGCAAGAGCAACTTCTTCACTACCATTTAGGAAGCTATTCTTGACAAAGACAAGCAAAGACTCCCATCCTGAAATGCAGAAGAAACTTTTGACATTTGTGAATTCTAAACAATGTAAGTCAAAAAAAAAAGGTGAGAAAAAATAATTATAAAGCACCAAACTGTAAGTTTCTTAAACTTCTAAGAAATGGAAAAAGGATCGTCGGGCAATTCCACATAGCACCAACGTAAAGCTGTGTCTCATCCCATTACTTTTGATCTGTATTTTGAATGCCAATTTATTCATCAAGACCCGTATGAAGTGATTTAAAAGGAAAATTAACATTCTCGGAATAAAGCAAGCAGGAATCAGAAATCCACAATACCTATGATGTATAAGCATATACACGCTCCTTTTTCATTGCGAGTTCCAAGTCCTTTACCTTGCCATTCATCTTTCCACAAAGTTTCAGCCTAAAATCACGAAACTTTCTCAATCAAAAAGAGAAATAGCAAGATTCATGTAATTTCAAGAGACTTCGAGCTTACCAAGTGAGATGCATGATCTAATCTATGAAAAAAATAATTCCAGAGACAATTTTCCCAGAAGGTTTTTGAAAGCCTCTGGCCATTACTTCCAAGAGTTTGGAAAAGCATCCTTAGTGTTGAGTTCCTACCTAAAGAGAGATTGTTGGTCGAAGCTGGAAGATATAACCATCTAGAAGTTATACGGGCAACTTTCCATGAGATGTAAGTCAAGAACAAAAGAAGATTGGAGCAAATAGCTCTTTAACCACGCTAGCATACACTTTGATAAGGCCCTTCACAATGAAGTCAGTAGCCATCCATAATCGATAGGTGTCAGATCTATATTCAACCAGTCTTCTGAGAACGGAGCACTGTATGCCCCAGCTACATCAATACATCTGCAAAACCAAATTGAATTAGGGCATGTGTAAAACTACTACGGAGGTGATATTTAGTGACCAACACTTCAAAAGCTTAAAGAGATCTTTATCTCCTCGTAGGATATGGAAAATGGATTCAAATTATAGCATAATAATTGTCTCAACTTTCATGAAGTGTTTTTGAAAAATGGTAGTAGTATAGATGTAAGAATGTTATTTAAAATTATACATGATATGAAAATTTTATTTATTTGAATGGTGTATTTAAATAAATATTAGAAAAGAGAAATATAATTTTATTTATAATTATATTGAGTGTTAGTAATTTTTTTTCTATTAATACTATTTTAGGTGATGAATTGGTTGTAATTATTTTGCATGCGAGTAAATTATTAATTTCTTTTATAATTAAATTAATTTTGAGTGAATTTATTTCATTTATTTTGAACAATTACTTTATCTTACGTACGATTTGTTTAGACATTAGATAGTTGTAATTAATTTTTTTTAAAAAAAATAGTTATTTCTTTTAAGTGTTAAATTATTTTATTATGTTGAGAAAAATGACTGTCTTAAATTTATCTTAGTGTATAGGTAGGTTTTAATTATTTTATTTGTAATAATATTCAGTATGTGTAATTTATATATATGCAAATGGCTTATTTAAATAAATATTAAATTATATTATTATACCATATAATTATTTTAAATTTTTAGTATGAGTTTAATTATTTGAATGGTTCAGGTATGTTAGATTAAATTGTTGTATTATATAAATTATGTTAAACTTTTTATGAAAAAGTGTTATTTTATTTATTACTAATATTATTTATAATTGCAATCTATATAAGTAATTTTAGTTCGGCAAATAGTATTTTTTATAGTTATCTACAATAATTATAATTTCTTTACGGTGTACATGAGTAAATATTTGATAATAGAATTATAATTTTATTTATAATTATTGTATTGAGGGCGAGGATTGATGCACGTATATTAGATTAAACTAATGTATTATATAAATTATTTGACAGTAATATAAATATAATTATACATAATATGAAAATCTTATTTATTTGAATGTTGTATTTAAATAAATATTAAAAAATAGAAATATAATTTTATTTATAATTATATTGAGTGCTAGTAATTTTATTCCTATTAATAATATTTTAGGTAATGAATTAGTGGTAATTATTTTCAATGCGAGTAAATTATTAAATTTTTTAAAATTATATTTATTATGAGCGAATTTATATTATTTATTTTAATTAATTACTTTATCTTAGGTACAATTTATTTAGACATTAGACAATTCGAAATAATTTTAATAAATTACTATAGTTTTTCTTTTAAGTATTAATTTATTCTATTAAGTTGAGAAAAATGACTATTTTAAATTTATTTTACTGTATATGTAGGTTTTAATTATTTTATTCATAATAATATTCAATATGTGTAATTTACATATATGCAAATGGTCTATATGAATAAATATTAAATTATAATTTTATACCGTATAATTATATATTTTTAGTATGAGTTCAATTATTTGAATGGTGCAGGTATGTTAGATTAAATTGTTGTATTATATAAATTATGTTAAACTTTTTATGAAAAAGTAATTTTATTTCAGCACATAGTATTTTTTATAGTTATCTACAATATGCAAAATTTATTTATTTGAATAGTGTAAATGAGTAAATATTAGATAATAGAATTGTAATTTTATTTATAATTATTGTATTGACGGCGGGGATTGGTGCACATATATTATATTAAACTATTGTGTTATATAAATTATTTGACAGTAATATTTATAATTATACAAAATATGAAGATCTTATTTATTTGAATGGTGTATTTAAATAAATATTAAAAAATAAAAATATAATTTTATTTATAATTATATTGAGTGCTAGTAATTTTATTCCTGTTAATACTATTTTAGGTAATGAATTAGTGGTAATTATTTTCAGTGCGAGTAAATTATTAACTTTTTTAATATTATATTTATTATGAGCGACTTTATTTCATTTATTTTAATTAATTGCTTTACTAGGTACAATTTATTTAGACATTAGACAGTTCGAAATAATTTTAATAAATTACTATAGTTTTTTTCTTTTAGTATTAATTTATTCTATTAAGTTGAGAAAAATGACTATTTTAAATTTATCTTACTTTATATGTAGGTTTTAATTATTTTATTCATAATAATATTCAATATGTGTTATTTATATATATGCAAATGGTCTATATGAATAAATATTAAATTATATTTTTATACCATATAATTATTTTATATTTTTAGTATGAATTTAATTATTTGAATGGTGCGGTTATGTTAGATTAAATTGTTGTATTATATAATTATGTTAAACTTTTTATGAAAAAGTGATATTTTATTTATTATTTAATTTATTTATAATTGTATTATGTATAAGTAATTTAAATTCAGCACGTAGTATTTTTTATAGTTATCTACAATATGTAAAATTTATTTATTTGAATAGTGTACATGACTAAATATTAGATAATAGAATTGTAATTTTATTTATAATTATTGTATTGACGGCGGGGATTGGTGCACATATATTAGATTAGATTAAACTATTGTGTTATATAAATTATTTGACCGTAATATTTATAATTATACATAATATGAAGATCTTATTTATTTGAATGGTGTATTTAAATAAATATTAAAAAATAAAAATATAATTTTATTTATAATTATATTGAGTGCTAGTAATTTTATTCCTGTTAATACTATTTTAGGTAATGAATTAGTGGTAATTATTTTCAGCACGAGTAATTCTTAACTTTTTTAAAATTATATTTATTATGAGCGAATTTATTTCATTTAATTTAATTAATTACTTTATCATAGGTACAATTGATTTAGATATTAGACAGTTCGAAATAATTTTAATAAATTACTATAGTTTTTTTCTTTTAAGTATTAATTTATTCTATTTAGTTGAGAGAAATGACTATTTTAAATTTATCTTACTGTATATGTAGGTTTTAATTATTTTATTCATAATAATATTCAATATGTGTGACTTATATATATGCAAATGGTCTATATGAATAAATATTAAATTATATTTTTATACCATATAATTATTTTATATTTTTGGTATGAGTTTAATTATTTGAATGGTGCAGGTATGTTAGATTAAATTGTTGTATTATATAAATTATGTTAAACTTTTTATGAAAAAGTGATATTTTATTTATTATTTAATTTATTTATAATTGTATTATGTATAAGTAACTTAATTTCAGCACGTAGTATTTTTTATAGTTATCTACAATATGTAAAATTTATTTATTTGAATAGTGTACATGAGTAAATATTAGATAATAGAATTGTAATTTTATTTATAATTATTGTATTGACGGCGGGGATTGGTGCACATACATTAGATTAAACTATTGTGTTATATAAATTATTTGACAGTAATATTTATAATTATACATAATATGAAGATCATATTTATTTGAATGGTGTATTTAAATAAATATTAAAAAATAAAAATATAATTTTATTTATAATTATATTGAGTGCTAGTAATTTTATTCCTATTAATACTATTTTAGGTAATGAATTAGGCGTAATTATTTTCAGTGCGAGTAATTATTAACTTTTAAAAATTATATTTATTATGAGCGAATTTATTTCATTTAATTTAATTAATTACTTTATCATAAGTACAATTTATTTAGACATTAGACAGTACGAAATAATTTTAATAAATTACTATATTTTTCTTTTAATTATTAATTTATTCTATTCAGTTGAGAGAAATGACTATTTTAAATTTATCTTACTGTATATATGTAGGTTTTAATTATTTTATTCATAATAATATTCAATATGTGTGATTTATATATATGCAAATGGCCTATATGAATAAATATTAAATTATATTTTTATACCGTATAATTATTTTATATTTTTAGTATGAGTTTAATTATTTGAATGGTGCAGTTATGTTAGATTAAATTGTTGTATTATATAAATTATGTTAAACTTTTTATGAAAAAGTAATTTTATTTTAGCTCATAGAATTTTTTATAGTTATCTACAATATATAAAATTTATTTATCTAAATGGTGTACATGAGTAAATATTAGATAATAGAATTATATTTTATTGACACCAGCAATTAGTGCACATTATTAGATTAAACTATTGTATTATATAAATTATTTCACAGTAATATTATAATTATACATAATATGAAGATCTTATTTATTTGAATGGTGTATTTAAATAAATATTAAAAAATAAAAATATACTTTTATTTATAATTATATTGAGTGCTAGTAATTTTATTCCTGTTAACACTATTTTAGGTAATGAATTAGTGTTAATTATTGTCAGTGCGAGTAAATATTAACTTTTTTAAAATTATATTTATTATGAGCGAATTTATTTCATTTCATTTAATTAATTACTTTATCATAGGTACAATTTATTTAGACATTAGACAGTTACGAAATAAATTTAATAAATTACTATACTTTTTTATTTTAAGTATTAATTTATTCTATTAAGTTTAGAGAAATGACTATTTTAAATTTATCTTACTATATATGTAGGTTTTAATTATTTTATTCATTATAATATTCAATATGTGTGATTTAACATATATG
>JAGSPU010000028.1:0-41718 GCA_019321725.1 Paulownia fortunei | reverse complement strand
AAGATCTTAGCTCCCTTGCTTCTGCAATTGCCCCGTTGTTATCACAGTACACCAAGAATGGATCAACAACAATCAGAACTATAGCCAAACCTTGGATAAAGTTTCGTATCGAAATAGCTTCTTTCGTAGCATCAACTACATATATGTATTCAACCTTAATTGGTGGAATCCATATTCATCTTCTGCTTGGAACTCTTCTAGTTGATTGCTACACCATTTAGGGTAAATACAAATCTATAGTTGACTTTGAATCATCTGTATTAGACAAAAAACTAGAATTAGTGAAGGCATATGCTAGGAAGACATCCTTAGTTCTTCACAAGTACTTAATGATCGTCTTTAAAGCTTTTTAGTGTTGTTTGCCTAGATTAGACTGATATATGTTCATTACACTTAGAGCATAGACGACATTAGGCCTCGTACATATTATATATACTTCCTATTGCAGATGCATAAGGTATGTGAATAATTGTTTCTTCTCCTTAGAGTCTTTCGAGACATTGGCTTTCAGAAAGAAATACCTTGACTCATTAGGAGGTATCCTTCTTAGATTTCTCCATGCTAAAGGTCTTTAGCATCTTATTTATGTATATAGATTAGGATAATTTGATCATCCTCTTTGATCTATCTCTGTATATCATAATCACAAAAATGTAGGATGTATTTCCTAAATCCTTCATAGAGAATTGCGTAAACAACCAAGCCTTTGTTGACTGCAGCATCCCTACATCAATTCCAACGAGTAGGATGTCGTCAACATAAAGGACAATAAACATCACTACGCTCCCACTAATCTTCTTGTACACACAAAGTTCATTCATATTCTTGAGGAAATTAAATAATTTGATAACCTCATCGAGTTGGATGTTCCAGCTTTAGGAAGCTTATTTGAGTCCATAAATAGACCTCTAAAGTTTGCAAACCTTTTTCTTACTTCTATTAGATATGAGCCCTTAGACTGTTTCATGTATATCTCTTCCTCAATATTACCATTGTGGAAGGTGGTCTTTACATCCATCTACTATATCTCGTATAAATATGCAGATATAACCAACAAGATCTAAATTGATTTCATCATCACTATTGGTGAGAAGGTATCTTCATTGTTAATTTCTTGTCTTTAAGTATAACATTTTGCAACCAGTCTTGCCTTATAAATTGCTACCTCTCCATCAATTCCAAACTTCCATTTGTAGACCCTGGATCCATTGGGCACTATAATTATGGTAGGTCCACCAAGTTCTATACCTTATTAGAGCATGGAGTCCATAGAGAATATCTCAGCTACCTTATTAAGCTGAAGTGTCCCAGGTGGAGTCCACTACGAGGGAATCTCATTCTCTTTTAGATAACCAAGAAACTCTATGCTTAAGTATTCAACTCCTCGATCAGATCATAATATTTTAACACTACATCAGTTTGTTTCTCCACTTCATTCCTGATTTATTTGAACTTTTCAAAGGCGTTTCTTATATCTCAATAGATAATGTACCTGTACCTTAAATAATCATTGGTAAAAGTAATGAATTATTGGTAGATCCTTCATACACTTATACTTAGTGACATACATACATCTGAATGGATCAAATCTAATGGATTGGTAGCACGCTCTACTTATCTAACAAATGGTGACTTAGTTATTTTTTCCTTAAGGCAAGATTCACAAGTAGGCATTTCTTACGAGTTTGAAAGGTCAAGCATTTATGTCAGTTTGTGAATTCTCTTCTTAGAGGTATGTCCTAGTCGTGCATGCCATAAGAATGCAAAACTGGGATCATGCAATTTTCATTTATTTTGTTGAATGTGCAAAATGGAGTTTTAATGTAAGATAGTGTAAAAATTGTTCATCAATTCAACATGAATTAATGAAGAACTATTAAAAATAGAAAAGTTTCCATTATTAATTAAAAAACTAAAATCCTCTCTATCTAAAACAAGAATAGAGATTATGTTCTTTATTAATTCAGGAACGTAAAGATAATTATTAAAAACTACCCTATCTCCATTGTCTAATGCTAAGTCGACAGTCCATATGGCTAATGTAACAACTCTTGCTCTATTCCCTACCTCGGGGTCACTCCTCTACTTAGCTTCCTAGTTCTTGTCATCACCTGTAAAGCATTAGAAAGATGAACACCATATCCTGTGTCCAATATCCAAGAAGCATTGTTAATTGAAAGGCTAACCTCTAACAAAATACATACCAGAACTGTTCTGGCGATTGAAAAGGTACTCATTGCAGTTCCTCTTCCAATGCCCCATCTTACCATAATGGTTGCATTTATCTTTGGCCTTAGAACCCTTCTTGAATTCATCAAGGCCTTCATACAATGGCATGCCGATATGCTACAACATTTAATCTATTGGCCATGAGTCATGAGATGTTCTAAGTGTAGGCAAGCTGTGACCACTACTAAGCATTGTGATGCCCATGGGGTGGACTCGTCTTTATCATTGGCCACAAGTCATGGGATGTTTAGATGCTCTATCTACATAGATGTTTGATGGGTAATGCTTGACACTTAATACTATATGGGTTAGTAAAATTAGGGTGTATGGGAAAATATAAAATAACTTGAGGGTTACATTGAGATGCAATTGCTAATGTTGTTAGCTATCGTTCAATTTGTTATATGGGCTCATAAAATTGGGGTGTATGGCAAGGCTAATTGGACGTCAAGCCCACTAAAAAATTGGATTTCTTGAATTTCTATCTAGTGGGTGATGGAATTTAAATAAAATAGTGGGAGACATTTATGATCAAAGACCAAATCATAAATAGATTTTAATAATGAATGTTCAGTTTTCTGTCTCGCATAGGATAATTATTGTCGCTAGTAATTCCACTTAGGATAATTTAGACAAATAAACAAACTTACCGGCTCAATCTATCTGAAAGGATAGATATTTGTCACTATTGCAGATATTTAGGGTATAGAAAGAAGAAGCGCAAGTTTTGAATTGCTTAATTGAATTAGAAGGAGTTCCAATTCAAGTTTACACTTTGTAGATATCAACAATTAATGTTGATAAATTTTTTTTGGGTATTAGATTCCGAATATGATCCTATCTTTTTAAGGGTTGTAGAGGAAGACAAGAAAATAGAGACTAAGACAAATAACATCCTTAAGCTTGAGAATAAGGCAAGCATTGCTTTATTGGCCATAGAACAATCCACTTAACTCTGGAGAGAATTAGGATAGTATTATTTATTTATCTTTCTATATTGACAAATGACTATAAAATCCTAAATTCCATGCTATATAATCAACAAATTAATATTAGAATTAGATCATCAAAACAATGCATACTTGTGAAAAGCTAGATTAGGTCATATATATAATGAAATAGTTCACATGATGGCACATTTGCTTGTGCTATTGGACTTGCATGAGGTACTGACTTGTAAATCTTGTCTCTAGGGAAATATGACCAAATCAACATTTGTTGGACAAATAGAGCAAACCACTCCTTTGGATTTGATCCAAAAGGACGTATGCAGTCTACTAAGTATTAGTGCATAGCAAACTATTCTTACTTCATTACTCTACGATCCTTTGAAGGGTTCAAAGAATTTAGATATGAAGTACAGAATTATGGCAGGCAAAGTATTAAATCCATTGATGTGATCGAGAATGAGAATACAAGGCGATAAGTTCTTTGATTATCTAATGGAGAATTTGTTAGAGGAGTGCCCGACGCGCCAATTAGATTGGGCATGTTTTATACTCTTGTACTTGTAAAAATAATCTTTTCAAATCATATTAATAAAATATGCAAATTTCTTTATCTTTAATTGCATTTTGTGATTAGATAAAGTCCCTAAACTAAACTTAACTATTGGGTATGGTCACGTATATAATGGTGGTGATCATGGAATATGCCTCTATGTCTTTGGTCTTAAATCAGTTTGTAGTCAAGGACTTTTTGAGATGGGATATCGAATAGCCAAATAGACTCGCACATATGATGCATGATTGTGTGAGGAAGATATCTCGCTCCATAGACATTGGCGTAGTGACGCTAGTGCCTGTATGTGGGTGCTTGTTAGGGAACAAGTACACTTAACAGGCCTACTAGAAATTTTTAATTGAAAACTTGCTTGTCGAAATAAGAATTTTTATGTTACAATAGTACACAATTAGTCCTTAGATTTGAGGCACTGTGGTAGCCTTGTGTATGTCGTATTTTAATTTGATGCATCTTCTGACTGTCTGACAATCACAAAGGGAGTACGTTGAAGTTGCATTGAATTCATTAATCAAAAAAATTATTACGATTTATAAGTTGAAAATATTGCAAGCCCACTGCAAGCTTAGTTGTGAACCTAAATGGTCACACACAATTTGAGATGGAACATTTCTAACTTAGGAATTAATCCGAGTTAGATCCAATTAATTAATGGAGATTAATTAATTGGGGCTTAAATTAATTCAATGAGTTGAATTAATTATTTAATTAAATAACTAAATTATTTAATTAAATAATTAAATTATTAAATTATTTAATTAAATAACTAAATTATTTATTGGGCCTAATTTGTGTAGATGGATTGGATAGAATTAATGAATTGAATTTGGGCTAAGACAATTAATTGGATTAATTGTGGAATTTATTTTAAAGTCCAAGTCTCATTTAAAGAGGCCCATTAGGAGAGGTCCATGAAGGTTGTTGAAAAATGATGGAAACTCAAGAATTTGGAATTTGTGGGAGACCCTAAATATCTTTGGAAGATATGAAGGGACAGAGTTTCAGAATTTTGGGTAAACTAAATATCTTCCGACCAATCAAAAAGAGACCAAAAATACAAAGAGTGAGACTCTTAGAATTTTTTAGTCTCCTATTTATAGCATAAGGGCCGAAAATTAGAGCCTAATTTTAGCCATCAATTTTTGGCCATTAAAGAAATATTAAGCAGAAAAATTATTTTCTCCTTCATCCTTTTTCCCACCAAAATTCCATCCTTTTACTTTAAGTATTAATTCTTTTATCATAAGTTGATAACTAAAATTAATATACTCTATACATAATCCATAAACTAGGTTAGAAAAAAAATCAAAATTGCTAGTGGAATTGTGATTTTGTGTTCTTACTCAATGTGTAGACAACTTTAGAGGGGAGACATGTGGTTCCCTGTGAACTGAATTCAGAAAAGAGACTAGCAATTGATTGCTTCAATCCCTACGATAGTCAGAGTGCATAAAAGGTATAAATCAAAAATTTATTTATTTTATTACACTATTGAAAATTACAATATGGTTAGAAATCGCATCGGATTTAGTGTATTGATGTCATTGTTATAGCATGATATTTTTATATTGTTTAATTTTCCTCTGCTCATACCCCGGGATCAAGCGAACCCAACAATGGTATCTAAGCCACAATTTACATAATTCCAATTGGATTCGATTTATGCCTCTAAATTTAATTGTTAAATTCTGATTGATTTATTATATTTCTGATTGGGATAAAATAATTTTGTAATTTTATTTAACGGTTAAATGTGTGAAATGACATAAAAATGTTGTAACACCCACTACTTAACAACTAGATATATAGTATAATTTAATATGATAGAGCTTGTGTATACGTGCAATATTATTTTTTTTGTAACCCTTTAAGAAAAGATAAATCACTTCCTACATGCACAACCATGTTTAAAATACTTTCTCACACATGTCATGTATATAGCAGGATCAGTATTTACATAAAAGCACAACACCCACAACGACTATAATATTTATATACTTATTTATAGTAAGGTTTAAAAGCAAAATATAATACCAGTCTAAAAATATATTATAGCAGACTTAAAATATAACAAGCCAACAAAATAGTCCAACAGGTCGTCATCCATGTACACACTCCCTCAGACACCTGCAGGAGCTCCAACAGCTAACCAGCCAGTAAAAGATGCTTCAAGCGTCATCGTACTCACCTACAATGCATAAACTATATGAGTTAATGCTCAACAAGTAAAGATTATGCATGTCAAATAATAATCCATAATATCAATTCATGTATCTCAAAATGCTATGCCCACAATGCAATTCTATGCATCAAAATATTTCTCTCAAAATTATTTCTTTCTTGGCCCCTGACCAATGCTACTATCCCATGTACCGGAAAAGAGCTCTGTATATCGCCATAATCTAATGGCTAATAATTATATAAGCATGCAAATCCATGCATACTCATACGCATGTAAATCCATGCATGCGAACCTGCAAATCCATGCATACAACTATGCAAATCCATGCATACTTTGGTACACTAGTAGTAGTCAGCAAAATATTTTCCTTTCTCAGAATCATGCCGTGCAATACAAGATTTATCACAATGCTCGTATATGATGCATGCACGTGCCAATGCCCATGTATGTATACTCAATGGAGAGCCCTCTACTATGCATATATGATTTATGATATTACATATAAATCACACATCTACTATGTCTATGCATTGTAGTTGCAAATGAATCTTTACTTACTATGTCTATGCATTGTAGTTGTAAATGAATCTTTACTTACTATGTCTATGCATTGTAGTTGCAAATGAATCTTTACTTACCTTTCACTTGTTGGTGGCTTAGTCTAAATTTGTTTAATATTCCTCTCCAACCTTAGATGTAAAATAGCCTGTCATATTACCCAACATCAAGCACCATTCCCAATTTGGCAAGTTGAAAGCACAAAATCTCATACTAAGACCTCAAACGCCAAGCTATAAGCTAACAATCAAGCTTTCACAAACTAGAACCCAATATAGTCCCTCAAATACCTCAATTTCTCATCTTAAATACATGAAAATATCATATAATTGAAGTATTATAACTCTAATAGCATATATCTAATTGTTAACACTCAATAGCAACATGTCTAGGTTGAAATATGCTAAGTGATTAAATGGGATAGATTCACATTTTCACATTTTCACATTTTCCTACTGTCCAATTTAGTTGCATGCTAACTTTGACATCTTTAAGCATATCCAATCACTCCCAAATTTTTACCACACTTAGATAACATGTATATAAATGTAACCATATTTTATAATGGCCTAAAATCACTGATTTACCTCAGTAAAACCAGCCCAATTATGACAGCACAGAAACTGTAAATTCTATCATGACAGTTTTGGGTGTCTCTGTAAAAATCAAACCATATTTCAATTTATAACGTCTCCAAACTTACATACATCACCTAAACTCATATATAAACACATATATGGTGAAATATGTAGGTTTTAATCAAGTTATTATACATGTATAAAGCTTTAAAAACAAAAACCAGCAAGTGTACAGTTTATGTCCCTAGCTTGAGGTGTCAAGTGGTGGCTCAAATATGATGTTACACACATCTTACACAGCTGTAATCTAGTGTTTCTCATTATTGATTTATCTATTTACAACTTATTTTAATTTTTGTATAATTGGATAATAAATTCTACCCTAATTTCTTAACCGTTTATTCGATCTCTAAACCGATTGGCATCCGATTCTTAAATGCTTGTCATGTTTGCATTTCTAAAATCATATGCACATATGGACCTTGTAATATGACACTTAAACCACATTATATCATGTCCAATATCCCAAGTATGTTAATTTATAAATATATATTATTGAAATAACTTGATCAAATCAAATTAAACTGTATAAACTTACTAGTGACACTTTTATCACTTCTAAAAATTATAACGTGTAACCTAGTAATATTCATCATATTAATACCTAATTTTCTTATTATCCCAATGTAGATAGGGGATTCGATAATCAATACCGTGCGAAAGCTTCAAAATTAAGTTTAATGATTAAGAACGCCGTATAAAAGAAAATAAATTATATGATGTCAATATAAATGCAAATAACACGCAATTAACATGTAATGCATGAATCATATTTGGCCATGTGAGTAGTAAGAGGTTCAGGTATCACAAACGTGAAAGGTGGAAGTGTGTACAAACATTGTATGCATGGGCCAAGCCTGCGCTCACTGCCCACATCCCGGGCGCGCGCTACCCACATCCCGACAACTCATTGGCGTGTGCTGCGGGCAGCATGCTGTGAGCGCACCGACAACATCTGTGCTCACGCGCTGCTCATGCCGACGGCACATCGTGTACGCGATGCATTGGGGATGTTGGACATCCTCATCGTGTTGAATTGCAAAATTCAATTTTTCATTTTTTTATAGTTAAAGTGTTAATTTTAAAATTTTGAAAAAAGGGGTTTTTCTTGAAAATCGAGATTTTATCCCAAGCCATGAAATTATAATTTAATTGGATGATAAATTTACATGCTTTAATAAATTAACGTGATGAATATATTTGTATGTATGGGATGATCATGGAGCCTTTTTGGACCAATGTGATTGGATTTATTTATCTTGAGTTTTTGAAATAGGGCCTGCATGTCTCTCATTCTTTCCTTGTATGTACTTTACATTTTTAAAATGAGAGTAGAATAGGGTGAGGTTTTTCTTTTTTGTTTTGGTGGATAAGAAGGACCAAGACAAAGAATCAAGACAAGACCCATGAATGCATATTCATGTAATAGAAATTAGTTTCTATTTCTATTTTATTACCCTTAGATTGACCTAGATCTATTTTTGGATCAAATGGATCACATAAGATTGACCCATTATCATCCAGATTATGTACGTATTAGATACATGCGTAGGGTTTATTTAATATTTTCAAATGATATGTTTGTCATCAATTGAATGCAAACACATTAAATAAACTAAAATTAAAATAGATGAGGCCTTGGTTAAAATAAATACCCCACTTGAATTAAAAATCAAGTAAAGATATTTTTCAATTTCAATTTCAAGCGAATATAGATAAAATTGGGTCGGACCCAATAATCCATGCTTACCATCAAAAGTAGTTGACATGACGATGTTACCTTACTTTTTCATTGGCAATGAGTCGTGGAATGACTCTATAATGTAAAGTTGTGATCTTTACTAAGCATGGTGATGCCCATGGGATGGACTCGTCTCTATGTTGGCCATGAGTCGTGGAACTTTTTGATGCTCCATCGACATGGAGGTTTGATGTTTCTTACTTGATACTTAGTACCATGAGGTAAAATATCTTGAGGTTGTATGGAGATGCAATAAAAGTTAACTACCTTTCAATATGTTTTATGAGCTCATAAAATTGGGGCATACAACATATTGATTAGGCCTCAAGCCCACTAGGAAATAAGATTTCCCGAATTTCCATTAGGGGTGATGGAATTCAAATAAAATAGTGGATGATATTTAATACTAAAGACCTTGTTAGAAATGAATATATTTTTTAAAGAATGTTAATTTTCTACCTCATTTAGATTTGTAGATTGTCTATAAATGGTTAAAAATCTACTTTCATCAATTCTGGAAGCTAATAAATTAACTGGTCCCGACTATGTCGATTGGTTGAGAAACCTTTGGATCGTTCTGCATTCAAAAAGAGGGATTACATACTTGATGCGATCCCACCCCGGCCGCACCAGCGGACGCCACTAAGAGGGAGCTTGTGGATTACCACAAGCTGATTGATAATGATCTGCAAGCACAATGCTATATGATGGTAGTGATGTCAAACGAGTTTAAGAGGCAACACAAGGTACATGCACATGCGCGTGATATCTATGTTCACTTACAAGAGTTGTATGGTGATCATACAGGCGTGATATCAGATCTTGAAAGAGATTTTCAGGACCCATATGACGGAGGGTTTTTCAGTCTATGATCATGGATTGAAGATGATATGCCTGAATGAAAGACTCAAGTCACTTGAGTCGTTATGGATAATGAGCTCTATTTGGATCTCATAACTTTTACCGATGATTATTTGAGGTATGGTTATATCTACCAGATGAGGTACAAATCTGAAGCATTTAAAAATTTCAAAGAATTCAGATGTGAGGTGGAGAAACAATCTAGGCTAAATATCAAGGCTCTTCGATCAGATCTAGAACGTGAATACTTGAGCACAGAGTTTCTTAATCATCTAAAAGAGAATGAGATTCTCTTCCAGTGACTCCTACTACTACTTCTCAACTTAATGGATTTGTAGAGCATAGAAATCGAACCTTGTTAGACATAGTTCGATCGATGATGAGTTTGATTGGGCTTTCTCTTTCATTATGGGGCTATGCTTTAAATAGAGTGCCATTATAGTCGGTGCCCAAAACACCATATGAGATCTGGTGTGGGAAACCACCCTCTCACAAATAACTTAGGGTATGGGGGTGTGCTACTTAGTGAAGCAGCAAGTGGAAGATAAATTAGATATGAGATCAAGTTTATATAAGTTTGCATGGCATCCAAAAGAATTCATTAAATACTATTTCTACGACCCCTCAGAACAAAATGTGTTTGAAGAAATTCAAGAACTACAGAGCCTCCCAACAGATGCAATAATGGGCCAAACAGCTGAGGTTGGGCTTTCCTAGGAGGTCCCAAAGGATCTCAAAGCCACCTGAGAGGTATGGGTTTTTATTAGAGAACAGCGAGGGGAATCTCCCATTGGATAGTGATCTAAGGACTTATGGAGAGGCGATGTTGGATATCGACTCGGGAAGTTGGTAAGATGCCATGTAATTCGAGATAAACTCCATGTACCCCAACAAGGCATGGACATTGGTGGACCCACCATAGGGAATAGTTTCCATTAGCTACAAATAGGTCTACAAGTGGAAGATTGGAGTAAATGGAGAGGTAGTGACCTACAAAGCATTTTTGCTAGTAGTAATGCTTAAATCCATTTAAATATTGCTAGTCATATCAGTGTATTATGATTATGAGATATGGTAGATGGATGTGAACACCACTTTTCATAATAAAAACATTAAGGAAGAGATCTATATGAGACAGCCAGAAGGCTTCATATCCAGAGGAAATGAGAGGTTTGTAAACTCCATAGATCCATTTATGGACTTAAGAAGGCTTTTTGAAGTTGGAACATCTGGTTTGACAAGGCAATCAAATCATTTAATTTCCACAAGAACTCGGATGAACCTTATGTCTACAAAAAGGTTAATGCGAGCACAATGATATTTATTACGCTATAAGTTGACGATAACCTATGTTAGAGTAGTGTCCGGCGAGCCAATTAGCAATGAATTTTTATATTCTTGTAAAAACAATCTTATTCATAATGTTTAAATAAATAAAAGGTATTTCTTTATCTTTAATTATTTTTGTCAATTAGATAAAGTCCCTAGATCATTTTTAGATATGGGGTATGGTCATGCATATGATGGTGATCATGGAATATGCCTCTATGGATTTGATCTTAAATATGTTCCGAGTCAGGGGTTCGTTGAGATGGGATATCGATAAGCCCGATAGACTCGTGCACACGATGCATACTCAAAAAGAGAATATCTCATTACAGACATTGACGTAGGGATGTTAGTGCATGTGTGTGGGTGCTTGTTAGGAAACTAGTACACTAAACTACCCACTGGAAAATTATCAATTGGAAAGCAATGTTTGTCGAATGAGAATTTTGTAGTTACGATTGTGCATTAGTTAGTCCTTTGACTTGAGGTACCATGGTGGCCTTGTGCACAACATCATACACTTTGATGTATTTTCTGATTTCATGACAATCATAAAAGGCTTACGTTAGGTGTATGATCTTTGTGTATGGAGGTCAATGAGTAGTCAATAAAGGATCCGTCACCTATCTAAGTTTTCATAGTCCTTGATCCCGAAGACCTTAGCTAAGGCATGATGAATACTAGACATAGGGTTTTTTAGTGATTCATTAAAGGATCAATGTGACTTGAAATGGAATTATAGTTATTAAGTCAAAATAGTGTTTTTACTAATAATCCATGCCCTGGACTTAATCTAAAAATTAGTTGACGGAGGGACCGTATTTGCATGGTACTCATAACAAAAAAAGTTCACTTTCTATTCACCTAAGACTAGGTAGTCGAGATGCTCTACTAGGTGCTTCCCTTGTTTTGTGAGGTTCTTGGAATTAAGGGGTTAATTCCAAGCAGATTAATTAATTGAATTAATTAATCAAAACATTAAATTTATTCATAAGTTGCAAAGGTTGCAAGCCCACTGCTAGTTTAGTTATGAACGTAATAGGTCACACACAATTCGAGATGAACAACTTCTATATCTATTTTTGTAATCTAAAGTGTTGGATTAAGTTGATTAATGGAGATTAATCAACTTAAGTTAGAATTAATTTAAACAGTTAAATTAATTCATTTAAATAAATAATATGATTACTTATTTGAACCTAATAATGATTAGGAGCTCTTGAGAGTGAATTAATTAATTGATGGAGATCAATTATATTAGTTTGACCTAAAATTAATTTAAGGAGTTAAATGAATTTAACCAATTAAAATACTAGAATTATTTTAATTGGGCCTAATATGATTAGGTGGCCTATGATGGAACCAACTAATTAATTGATTAGATCAATTAATTATATTGGGCTTTTTAATTAATTGATGGAGATCAATTGACTAGACTTTAATAAATTAATTAGAGTCCAAGCCAATGGGGTTAGAGGCCCATTAAGATTTTTTATTTGGTAGAATTAAAGAGTCCTAATAAAGATGGAAATAATTTATTTTGAAGTGAAAGAAATAAAAGATAAGGAATGAGAATGTTTCCTAATTAGATTACGGGACTAATTAGGGTAAGAGTTGGAGACCTAATGGGATTATGTCAAGACTACATTGTGTATATAAATACACAATGTAGGGGCCAAAAACTACAAGCAAAAGAGCTAGAATTTTTGGCCCTCTCTCCTCTTCCCCTTTTCATTTTTTTTTTGTGTTCTATTTTCTTACTTCAAGAAAAATTAATCCATCAAAAGATTCCATACCTTTTTGATTGAAAGGTTAATTATTTCATCACTTGTTGATTCAAGAATTAATCTTCACTCTCAAAGAGATTAGAAATAAGAAATTCAAATTTACTAGCATGGATTTGAAGCTTGTGGATATGCTTGAAAGTATAGATACCGTTAGAGGGACTACACTTGTAGTACTTGGTGAACATTTTGAGAGACCATTGAAATTGTTCGAGAGGAGCTTGAGGAATCTAAATTGCTTCTTACCCCTCATCAACCAAATTGCTTAAAAGGTATAATTGTGAAACTTTAGTTATTTAATTTTATTAAACAAGCAATCAGAAACGCAAACCGAAAATTGCATCAAATCCAGGAAATACATATTTACATATGATGTATAATTTTATTTCAATTGTTGAAATTTTTTAAATTTCCACTATGCGTGCAATCCCACAATTACGTGAACCCAATAGCTCATTGGGAATGATATAGAGATACTACAGTTAACTAAAACTTGGTTGTCTGACTAGTTCTCCATGAAGGATTTAGGAGAAGCATCTTTTATTCTTGGAATAAAGATCTATAGAGATAAGTCAAGAAGGATGATTGGACTATCCAATCCACGTACATAGATAAAATACTAAAGAGGTTTAGCATGGAAGAATCCAAGTGAGGATTCTTGCCAATAAGTCATGGCATTTATCTCTCAAGGGCTATGTCTCCTAAGACTCCTGAGGAGAGGGAAATGATGAGCCTCATACCTTATGCACTGCCATATGAAGCATAATATATGGTATACTACATACGAGGACTAATGTTGCATATGCTTTAAGTCTCACGAGTAGATATCAGTCCAATCCAGGTGACGAACACTGGAAGGCCAAAAATATGATCCTAAAGTACTTGAGAAGAACTAAGGATATCTCTCTTATATATGGCTCTGGAGAATTGAAACTAGAAGGCTATACTGATTCTAGTTTCTAGTTCGATATAGATGACACAAAGTCCATGTCTGGATATGTATTACCATAAACGGTGGTGCGGTCAACTAGAAGAGGGCTTTTTGAAATGAGACATCGAATAACCCAATAAACTCGCGTATACGATGCATGCTCGCATAAGGAGGATGTCTCGCTCCATGGACATTGGCCTAGTGATGCTAGTGCATGTATACGGGTGCTTGTTAGGAAACAAGTACATTGAATAGGCCTACTGAAAATTCTTAATTGGAAACTTGTTTGTCAAAATAAGAATTTCCATGTTACGATAGTACACGATTAGTCCTTAGACTTGAGGCACCATGGTAGCCTTGTGCATGTCATGTTCTATTTTGATGTATCTTCTGTTAGAGTAGGATGCCTAACGCCCCAATTAGATTTGGTGTGATATACTCTTTTTCTTTTATAAAGACCATCTTATTGAGAATCGTATTAATAAAAAGGTATTTTCTTTATCTTATATCTTGCATCTTTTATTTCTGCATATTAGATAAAGTCCTTAAACCAAATTTAGCCAAGCGGCATGGTCGCGCATATGATGGAGATCATAGAACATGCCTCTAAGCCTTTGGTCTTAAATAAGTTTTCAGTCGAGAGTTTTTTGAGATGGGACATCAAATTGCTCAGTAAGACTCGCACATACGATGCATGCTTATGAGATGAGGATGTCACATTCCATTAGTATTAGCATAGAGACGCAAGTGCATATATGCGGGCACTTGGTAGGGAACAAGTACACCGAATATGGCCCACAAGAAATTCTTAGCTGGAGGCTTTGCCTGTCGAAATAAGAATTTCTGTGTTGCGATAGTGCATGGCTAGTCCTCGAACTTGAGGCCAATGGTAGCCTTGTGTGCATCCTACAACACTTTAATATATCATTTAATTTCTTGACAATCACAAAAGGTGTATGTTGGCTGTTGCTTTAGTGTGCATGAAGGTTTGTCAGTAGATAACATAGAATTTGTAATGCCCAATTCTCTCCTACATAGCCAATAATAAGCATCTTGCATGAATATGCATCTAATCAATGTGTATTATTGAATTATGGCATACAAATAGCATGATCGCACGAACTTGAATAATTGTTATTATATGCTCTAGTTATGCTTTAACATGCATTAGTATATGAAATATGATATCAAACTTTTGTTTCTTGATTTAACATATTCCTTAAGTGCCTTTTTGCAGTGAAAAGCTCGGTATCTCGATTAAGGAAGATTGATGTGTTGAATGGCCATGAAATGAATTATTTGTATTGCTATATACTAGTTATATGCTAAAGTGATTAATTGCCTAAATATTTACTTGAAATATGTTACATTTGGCTAAAAACTAAAAGTATGCAAAATGGTGCAATTTGATTGGTTGGTTGACTAGGTTACATAAAACCATTCTAAACCGCATTGCACTTGATTATAACACCAAAGCATCAATTTTTGTCATCTCCTTAGCCCATGAACGTGGCTTTTGGCATGAGAAGACACCAAGCATGATGCAACTAATCATCACCCCCCACTTACCTCTCTTTGAAAGGTCAAAAAAATTATTTTCATTCATATTTCTTGTGGAAGCACCTCAAAAATGACCAGCCCTTATTCTCCTAAGTTTCTCCCAAATTTCTACACTCTCATACTGACAAAAATTGAATTCAATCCATAGGAATTCATAGAACACAAACTAGAACAAGTTTCACCCTTTTTAAGCTTGAAAACTGTTGATTTTGAAGCTTAATTCCAACTTAATCAGGTATATTCTTTTTCAATATTTCTTATGATGAATTTGTAGTATCTTGGATGGTTACATGTTTTAGTATATTTTTGTATGATTGAAAACTTAAGTAAGTTACCCTTGAAGCCAAAACCAAGTTAATTAAGCTAGTTTTTAGCAAAATTGATAGTCTTGTGAAATTGTTTAATTTACTTGTTTCTATTGATTTTGTAATGTTTATATTGTGTTTGAAGGTGCCTACAAATGATTGTGAACAATAGCAATTAGTTTGCTTAATTGAAGGTTAGAATCAATTTAAGTTAGAGTCAAGTTTACGTTATTTTAATTCGGATTGTGTTCATATTTTAGGGGCTGGCCTAATAATTATGTTTGAATTATTAGTTATTTAATGGCTGCCCTAATGTTTAATATCTTGAATTAGTAGTAAAATATGGAGTATGCATTGTTTTTAAGGTTATGTAATTGATATGGAATTATTTACAAAAGATTGAAAAGTGTATATGAACTTTAACTAGAATAGACTAAATGATTTATAAAAATGATATTAAATGGTACATGATTTGATTATGTTAGGCCTTTAACACATCCTATCTTCCAAAGATATTGGTCTTTTCACTTGCCACAAAGTGGACTTGAGGTAAGTTGAAACTTTCATTTGCTATATCACAAGAATCATATAATGTTGTTCATGTTTTAATGTGATTGTTATTATTTGTCAAATGATGTAATGTTTGATGCATTTATGGTTCATGAAGCATGACACTATTAAGAATATAATGACATTTTTAAAAAGGAAGTATGGTACTTGATTGATGGTCGGGTAGACAAGGGACGCGGGAGGGACCGATGGACCCAACAAATGGTGGCAAATACTTGAGGTTGAAAAACCGGTATAGGAAAGCCATAATGAATGAGATAGAATATGACTAATGCTAATACCTGAGGTTGAAAGACCAAGCATGAAAACCCCGTATTAGTTCTCTTATTGGCCAATCATTATGAACAGGTTCCGAAAACCACGGTCTATCGCTATTAGTTAGGTACCACACTTCAAGGGCCCTAAAGAATGATTTATGAATGAAAGTTATTAAATAGAATATTGCATTTAATGATTTATGAGATGTGCATATATGTTATTTGTTATTGCATCAGTTTAATCTTATTGAGCCTTTAGCTCATTAGATTCATGTAATGCAGGTGGAAATGTACAGGTTTAGAGGTTGACTAAGTCTCTAGAGCGGCCGGACAGAGATTTGTTCATATGTCATATTTCGACCTGTTTTATAGTTTATTTTGAAAACTCTGTTTTGTTTTTTAATAAGCCGCTCTATTATGGTTTTGTAAATAGATGTACTCAGTTTTGATATATGTATATGGTGTGTTTAAAATGATTCAAGTTCTTTCTCTTATAGCTAAAAATGGGAACTTTTATTAAAAACCATAACTCTAGTAATGATGAAAAATTAACATTTCTTGACTTAACTGTATCAACTTGTTTAGGCTCTGCAGTTAGGTTAAGGGGTGTTACAGAATTCGACACTTATCTTTTTAAATAAGAGAATCTCCTGTATTTTCATAGTTTGTGATTCAAAGACCTTGACCAAGGTAGGATGAATCGTGATTCATCAGGAATCATTGGAACTTGAAATGGGATCATAGTTATTGAATAATTTAGGATTTCAACTTATAATTCATGCCCTATATTCAATCAGGAGATTAGTTATCGAAAGGACCGTACGTGTATGGTACTCGCAACTGAAATAGGTTTACTCACTATTTCACATAAGACTAGTTTGTCATGATTACTTGCTAGCTGTTTTCATGGATAGTAAGGTTCTTGGAATTTAGGAGTTAATTCCAAGCGGATTAATTAATTGGAATAATTAATTAAAAATATTATTATTCATAAGTTGCAAATGTTGCAAGCCCACTACTAGCTTAGTAGTGAATCTAAGAGGGTCACACATCTTTATGGAAAGTAACATGATTAATTTGGGATTTATCCAATGGTTGTAAATTATTTAATTAATATTGATTGATTAATAAATTTAAAGTTCTATTTAATTTAATGGTTAAATTAAATTATTTAATTAATTAATTGAATTATTTAATTAGACCTAATTTGATTAGGAAGCCTAATTGGAGTAAATTATAATTAATCAATTGGATTGATTAATTTGGGATTAAATCAATTAGATTGATTTGTGAATTTTTAAGTCCAAGCCCAAAAATTAAAGTGGATCACTTAAGAAGCCCACTAGAATATGAAGAAAATAAATTAAATAAATATGATTTACTTAATTAACATATTTATAAATAAATAAATAAAGTGACTAATTTTTATAAGATGAAAATCGGCCACTAGGATTTATTTTATATAAATATATTTTAGGTATATATATAATATATATATATCCATCTTGATATTATTTAAAGAGTTCAAATTAATATCAAGAATGTATGTAGATAATTTTGATGACTAATTTAGTCTCAAACAAGTTCACATACTTTGGAGAGAGAGAAAAAGAAGAGTTGTTGGAAGAGTGGTATCAGAGCCATAGTTTCGCTTATTCAGTGAATTTCAGATTTATGTATGCGTGTTATTTAAATTGTTTGAATTCATATTTAGTATGTAAAATTTGATTCTGCATGATTTAAGCAATTGATGATTGGGAATTATTTTAATTGCTTATTTAAATCATTTAAATATTAAACTTAGAAAAGGGACGTGAAGAAATGGGTTGCGCGCTGTAATGTGCGCTAGCGCATCGCACGTAGCACGTGTAAACGGGTAGCCTTCGTGCTGCTCGTCGTGCTATTTTTTGGGTCCGTCTTATTTTGATTTTCTAAAATTTTAAAATTAAATGTTAATTTTAATAATTTTTGACAAATTATTTTTCAAGCAATTAAAAATTATTCCAAGTTAAAAATTACATTAAAAAACTTGGTAAATTTACATGTTTTGATAATTGCATGCGATGTTAATTATAAGTATGTATGGGATGATCATCATCTATTGGACCAATGTGATTGGTTTTATATAATGTTTTTGGGTTTTAAAATGGGGCATACGAGCCTCTTATTCTATCTATGTAAGTTAATTATTTTTCTGCAAAGAGAGTAGAATATGTGGTGAGATTTTTCTTTTTCTTTGGAAGACGAAGAAGAATCAAGAAAAAGGTTCCAATAAAGGCCTATGTTTGTATGAGATACAATTATTGAATAGGATAGGTTCTATTTTATTTTATTACCCTTAGACTGACCTTAGGTCTATTTTTAGCTCAAATGGACCGTATAAGACTGGTTTATGATCATCCATTTATTTAAAGTATGTATTAGATGCATGCTTAGGATTTTTTTAATGCTTTTATGCTTGCGCAATGATATTATGATGTCATGTATTAAATAATTAACCTAATTTAAATTATGATAAGGTCTTGGATAAAGTTAAACCACTTAATTTATGAAAATTAAGCAAAAGAATTTTTTTTAAAATTCGATTTTAAACAAAAATGAACAAGTTAGGTAAGAGTTATCGTTCCATGCCTACCATCAAAGGTAGAGACATGACGACTACTATCGTACTTAATCACTGGCCATGAGTCGTGGGATGGTATTATATTGGAAAGTTGTGATCTCTACTAAGCATTGAGATGCTCGTAGGATGGAATCATTATTGTGTTGGCCATGCATCGTGGGACATCTTGATGCTCTATCTACACGAATGTTGGATGGGTATTGTTTGACACTTAGTATCATATGAGCTCATAAATTTGGGGTATATGGAAAAAGGTGAGGCAAAACAAACTTGAGGGTTGTATGAGGAAACTTTTTCACCAATAGCGATGCTTAAATCCATTTGGATACTGCTGGCCATATCTGCATATTATGACTATGAGATATGAAAAATAGATGTGAAGACCGCTTTCCTTAAAGGAAATATTAGGGAAGAATCTATATGAAGCAGCCAAAAGGCTTGATATCCAGTGGGAGTGAGCAAAAAGTTTGCAAGCTCTAGAGATCTATTTATAAACTCAAACAAGTTTCGAGGAGTTGGAACATCCGATTTGCTGAAACAATCAAAACAATTGATTTTCATAATAACCTGGATGAACTATGTGTCTACAAGAAGGTTAGTGGGAGTGCAATTATGTTTATTATGCTCTACACTAATAACATCCTACTGATTGGGAATGATGTGGGGATGTTGCAGTCAATGAGGATCTTGTTGTCTAATCAATTTTCCATGAAAGACTTGGGAGATGCATCTTTTATCCTAGGAATAAAGATCTATAGAGATAGATCCAGAATGATGATTGGACTATCCCAGTCCATGTACATAAACAAAGTGCTAAAAAGGTTTAGCATAGAGGAATCCAAGCAAGGATTTCTATCTATGAGTCATGGGGTTTCACTCTCTAAGGATATGTTTTCCAAAACACCTAAAGAGAGAGAAAAGATGGATCACATACATTATGCTTCTGCAATAGGGAGCATAATGTATGCAATGTTATGTATAAGGTCTGATATAGCACATGCTCTGAGTGTCACGAGCAGATATCAGTCCAATCCAGGGAAAGAACACAAGAAAGTCATTAAGATAATCCTCAAGTACTTGATAAAAACTAAAGATATCTTTTTGATATACGACAATGGAGAACTAAAACTGGAGGGATATACAGACTCTAGTTTTCAGTCTGATATAGACAACTCAAAATCCATGTCTGGATATATATTCACCCTGAATGGTGGTGCGGTCAGTTGGAAGATTTTCAAGCAAGAGATGATTGCAGACTCTACCACCGAAGCTGAATATATTACTGCATCAAATGTAGCAAAAGAAGCTATTTGGATAAGAAACTTTATCCAAGGGTTGCGTATAGTTCCATTCGTTGTTGATCCAGTTATGATTTACATGATAACAATAGAGCCATTGCGCAAGCAAAAGAGCCAAGATCTCTCAAAGATCCAAGCATATAATGAGACGATATCACTTGATCAGAGAGATTAATGGTAGAGGCAACGTTATTGTGGATCGAGTTGCCTCATCAGAAAATGTATCAGACTCGCTTACTAATCCTTTAACATAGAAGATATTCGACGAACATCTCGAGAAGATGGGCCTTAGATACATGGGCAATTAGAACTAGGGCAAGTGGGAGATTATTAGAGTATGATGACCAGCGCCCCAATTAGATTGAGTGTAATATACTCATTTTCTTTTATAAAGACAATCTTATTGGGAATCATATTAATAAAAAGGCATTTTCTTTATCCTATGCCTTGTATCTTTTATTTTTGCATATTAGATAAAGTCCTTAAACTAAATTTAGCTACGGGGCATGGTCATGCATATGATGGCGATCATGGAACATACCTCTAAGGCTTTGATCTTAAATACATTTTGAGTCGAGAGTTTTTTGAGATGGGACATCAAATATCTCAGTAAGACTCGCACATACGACGCATGCTTGTGAGACGAGGATGTCACATTCTATTGGTATTAGCGTAGAGATGCAAGTGCATGTATATAGGTTCTTGTTAGGGAACAAGTACACCAAACATGTCCCACAAGAAATTCTTATCTGGAGGCTTTGCCTATCGAAATAAGAATTTCTGTGTTGCGATAATATACAGCTAGTCCTCGAACTTGAGGCATGATGATAGCCTTGTGTGCATCCTGCAATTCTTTAATATATCTTCTAATTTCTTGAGAATCACAAATGGGTGTGTTGGGTGTTGCTTTGGTGTGCATAGAGGTTTGTCAGTAGCCAACATAAAATTTGACACTTGTCTTTTTAAACAAGAGAATCTCATATATTTTCATAGTTCGTGATTCAAAAACCTTGCCTAAGGCAGGATAAATCATGATTCATCAGGAATCATTGAAACTTGAAATAGGACCACAGTTATTAAATAATTTAGGGTTTCGACTTATAATCCATGCCCTAAATTCAATCGGGAGAATAGCGATCGAAAGAACCGTACGTGTATGGTACTCGTAACTAAAATAGGTTTACTCGCTACTTCACATAAGACTAGTTTGTCATGATTACTTGCTAGGTGTTTTCATGGATAGTGAGGTTCTTGAAATTAAGGAGTTAATTCCAAGCGGATTAATTAATTAGATTAATTGATTGGAATAATTATTATTCATAAGTTGCAAATATTGCAAGCCAACTACTAGCTTAGTAGTGAATCTAAGAGGGTCACACATCTTTATGGAAAGTAACATAATTAATTTTGAGATTTATTCAATGGTTGGAAATTAATTAATTAATATTGATTAATTAATTAATTAAGGGTTCTATTTAATTTAATGGTTAAATTAAATTATTCAATTAAGTAATTGGATTATTTAATTGAACTTAATTTGATTAGGAAACCCAATTGGAGTAAATTATAATTAATCAATTGGATTGATTAATTTGAGATTAAATAAATTGGATTGATTAATTTGGAATTAAATTAATTGGCTTAATTTGTGGATTTTTAAGTCCGAACCCAAAAATTAAAGTGGATCACTTAAGAAGACTAGAATATAAATAGAATAAATTAAATAAATATGATTTATTTAATTAACATATTTGTAAATAAATAAATAAAGTGACCAATTTTTATAGGATGAAAATCGGCCACTAGGATTTATTTTATATAAATATATTTTAGGTATATATTTGATATATATATATATATATATATCCATTTTGATATTATTTAAAGAGTTCAAATTAATATCAAGAATGTATGTAGACAATTTTGATAACTAATTTAGTCTCGAACAAGTTCACATACTTTGGAGAGAGAGAAAAAAAAGAGTTGTTGAAAGATTTAGAATACTTCCAAGATCAAACTTTGAAATAGTTCAAAATTGACAAACTCTCCAAGAGTTGGAGTAGGAACAAATTTTCAGCCCCTATTTAAAGGGACAGGGCCGAAAATTATAAATAATTTTTGGCATATTATTTTGTTAAGTCTTTTATTTTTCTCTCTAAGAAAAGAAAAGAAAAGAAAGAAAAAGAAAAGTATTTTCTTGAAATCTTTATTTTTTTGTTCTTTAAAGAAAACTAGTTTCTTGATATTCTCTTTATATTCAAATTTTAAGAACTTAAAGAATCAATCTTTATTGTTCTTGAAAGTTTGTTCTTGATTTATCAATTGGATGAAAATGCAAAGTTTACTTTGGATCTAGATTAGTAAACGATTAAAAGGATACTAGCGAATCCTTTTAATTGGTATTACATTTTCATATTATGGACCTAATGCAGGGGAGACACTTGGATCCCTGTGAGTTTTGAGAGTTCTGATAAGCAATTGATTGCTTCATTCCTTACAACGATCAGAGTACATGAAAGGTATAATCTAAATTGATATATTTATTTTAATATATATTCACTTGATGAAGCACAATCGTTACAATCACTTTTGAATCAAGGGGATAGATTTATTTGATAAATTTATGTTTGATAAAAATTTTAATTTTCCGTTGTGCATGTCCACGTGATTATAGTGAACCCAACATCTTCTAATTACTTGACAATCACAAAGATGGTATGTTGAATGTTGTATTGATATGCATGAAGGTTAATGAGTGACCAACAAAGGATCCGTCACTTGTCTGGCTGAACAAGTGAATCTCCTATGTTTTTATAGTTCATGACTCAAAAGTCCTTGGGCGAGGCAGGATGAATGTTAGATGAGGTTTTCTAGCGATTCGCATGAGTTATTGAAACTTGAAATGGAATTATAGTTATTAAACAATTAGAGTTTTGACTATTAATCCATTCCGTAGACTCAATCAAGAGATTAGTTGACAGAAGGATCTTATGTGTATTATACGCACAAATGAAATAGGTTCACTCGCTATTTCACCTAAGTCTAGTTAGTCATAATACATTTGTTAGATATTTTCCATGACCTGTGAGGTTCTTGAAATTAAGGAATTAATTTCAAGTGGATTAATTAATTGGATTAATGAATCAAAATAATTATTATTATTCATAAGTTGCAAATATTGCAAACCCACTGTTAGCTTAGTTATGAACCTAAATGGTCACACATAATTTGAGATAGAACATTTCTAACTCATGAATTGATCTAAGGAGTTGGATCCAATTAATTAATGAAGATTAATTAATTAGGGCTTAAATTAATTGAATGAGTTGATTAATTATTTATAATTGGAATGGAGCCCAATTAGAGTGAAATAATTATTTGATTGGATCAAATTAATTGTATAGTCCATAAATTAATTTAATTATTAAATTAATTGACTTAATTAAATAATTGGATTTTTATTGGGCCTAATTTGATTAGATAGACTGGTTGGAATTAATTAATTGAATTTGGGTTAAGAAAATTAATTGGATTAATTATGGGATTTATTTTTTAGTCCAAGTCCAATTCAAAGAGACCCATTAGGAGAGACCCATGAACATTGTTGAAAAAGGATGCAAACTCAAGAGTTTGGAATTTTTGAAAGACCATAAATATCTTTGAAAGATATGAAGGGATAGAGTTGGAGAATTTTGTATTAGAGTAGTGCCCGGCGTGCCAAATAGATTGGGCATCTTTTATACTCTTGTATTTGTAAAAAAATAATCTTTATCAAATCATATTAATAAAAGGCAAATTTCTTTATTTTTAATTGCTTCTTGTAATTAGATAAAGTCCTTAGACCAAACTTAGCTATGTAACACCCCCACCACTAAATATAGATACTGGTATAACAATAATTTTGACAAGGTAGCACATGTGTGTGCATGTGTATATATATATATATATTTACTTTTGTCAAATGTAGCAGTTTGAGAAACAGTAAAGTATTTTCTCACATATAACCCTGTATATAGAAAAAAAATCACTGTTTATATATAGTCAGCAATTTACATAATAATAATGAATGTAAAAATTAGAATATGCCCACAACACAACCCAATAGGTCGTCATCCATGTACACTAATCCTCAGAACATGTAGGAACCCCAACAGCTTACCCAGTAAGTCTATGGTATCAAGTATCACCAGACTCACCTACAATGCATAAACTATATGAGCTAACACTCAACAAGTAAAGATTATGCGTGTCAAAGAATAATCCACAGTATCAAGTCATGCATCTCAAAATGCTATGCCCACAATGCAATTCCATGCATCAAAATATTTCTCTCAAAATCATTTCTTTCTTGGGCCCCTGACTGAAGCTACTATCCCATGCACCGAAAAAGAGCTCTGTGCATCGCCATAATCCAATGGCCAATAATCATAAAAGCATGCAAATCCATGCACACTCGTACACATGCAAATCCATGCACGCGAACCTGCAAATCAATGCATACAACCATGCAAATCCATGCATGCTTCGGTGCACTAGTAGTGGTCAGTAAAATATTTTCCTTTCTCAGAATCATACCGTGCAATGCAAAATTTATCACAATGCTTGTATATGATGCATGCACGTGCCAATGCCTATGTATGTATGATCAATGGACATGAATGACAGTAATGTGTGCCCTCTGCTATGCGCATATGATCTATGGTATTACATATAAATCACACATTTACTATGTCTATGCATTGTAGTTGTAAATGAATCTTTACCTTTGATCGGTTGTGTGTTACTTCTAGATTTCTTAAGTATTACTCCCCAACCCTAGATGTGAAAAAATCTATAAAAATACATGATATCAATCATCATCCTCAATTAACAAGTTCATTATACCTAATGTAGTATAAAGATCTTGAATCTCAATTTAACTAAACAACCTTACCACTTAGAAACTATAACCGAATACAACCTTCTACGTACCTTTGTTCCACATCTTAAATGTATACTAACATCACTTAATTGATGTATTATAACTCTTACAATATTTCCCTAAATGTTAGGGATCCAATGCACCACATCTATGCTGGAACATGCTAATGAACCAAATGGGACAGATTCACCACTTCACATTTTCTTGCTGCCACATTAATTTGCATGATGATTTTGACACCCTTAAACATAGTCATTTACTCCCCAATTTTTATCACGCTTAGATAACGTCAAAAAAATGTAACCATGTCATAGAATGGCTAAAACTCACGGATATAGCTTCCCAAGTTCAGCTCCCTTCACAGCATACTGAAACAGATTTTTCCTACGGTGACAGTTTTGCGCACTTCATGACAATAATAGTTTTGGCACCCTTAGGTATATTCAATCTCTCCCAAATTTTTACCACATTTATATAACATACGCACAGAGACAACCAGGTTATGTTCTTGCCAAAACTAATGGATTTAGGTCCTATAATTCAGTCTCCTTCATAGCATACCAAAATAGATTTTGCTACTTTGGCAGTTTGAGTGTTTCTCTAATATCATTCTCTATTTCAATTTCTAATCGATCAAAATTCATTCCAATACTCTTAACTCATATATGGACATGTAAATAGTAATAATTATAAGTTTTATTCAATATACCATACACTTTTGAAGCCTAAAACACAAGAAAATAGTAAGGTGATAGTTTCTGTCACAAGTATTTCCTATTAAGTGTTTGTCATCAAAAACCCTTTCTTTGTGCACCAAAGTTTAACTAAAAACTTCCTAACACTTTTATAAGAGATATTGAAAGCTTAGTAAACAATAAAACCATTCAGAATAATTTGAAAACCAAAGGCAAAACCATAGATAAGTGTTACTTATGAAGATTTTGAGGTTAAACTTGATGGTAATCACATCTCCTTTGCTTTTCTTGCTTTTATTTCAACTTGAAATCAATTTAGAGCACTTGGATACCTTAAGGTGTGTGTTTGGAAGATTAAAATAGATGAAATGAGGGTCTGGTTGTGGCTTAAGAGTGAAGGGTTTGAGGTGTTAGCGTAAGCTTAATAAGAAAGCATGAGGTGGCAAAGCTTGAGGTGGCATGTAATGGTATAATCTGATTTTCTCCCTTATCTTGCAGCCCTAATCTTGTGTGTCTCATATATTCTTATTTGGTTGCAACTTATCTTAGTCACCATTCATTCCCATAGGTAATTCCTATGTCCGTTCATTTGATCTCCAAACCGATTGACATCCGATTCTTAAATGATGATCTAGTTTGCATTTCTAAAATCATATGCACATATGGACCTTATATTATGATACTTAAATCACATTATATCATATCCAATATCCCAAGTACGTTAATCCATGGATGTATATTTTTAAAATACCTCGATCTAATTAAATCGATTCATATAAACTTACTAGTAACACCTTTAACACTTCCAAAATTATAACATATAACCTATGAATATCCAATATATCAACTCATCTATTCTTTTTCTTATTTAAATATAGAATTTCTTAATTAGGTTATAAGATCTCAACCACTAATATCATGTGATAGCATTAGAGGTCTAACGATTAAGAATGCTACATAAGATGTCATGTAAATGTTAATGCAGATTAGCATATAAGTAGCATGTAATGCATGAATCACATTGGCCAAGTGAGTAGTATGAAGATTGGGTATTACAAGCTACGAGGAATAGTCACGCATTTGATGGTGATAATGGAATATGTCTCTATGGCTTTGGTCTTAAATTAGTTCTGAGTCAAGGGCTTTTTGTGATGGGACATGAAATAGCCTAATAGACTCGTGCATACGATGCACGCTCGCATGAGGAGAATGTCTCGCTCCATAGATACTGCGTAGTGACACTAGTGTATGTATGCGGGTAGTTGTTAGGGAACAAGTATACTGAACAGGCCCATTGGAATTTTTTAATTGGAAACTTACTTGTCGAAATAAGAAACTCCTTGTTACGATAGTATGCAATTAGTTTTTTGACTTGAGACACCACGGTAGCCTTATGCATGTCGTGTTTCATTTTGATGTATCTTCTGATTGCCTGACAATCACAAAGGGGATACATTGGATGTTGCTGTGATATGTATGGAGGTTAATGAGTGTTCAACAAAGGATCCGTGAATCTCTTATGTTTTCATAGTTCATGACTCAAAAGTCCTTGGTCAAGGTAGGATGAATGTTAGACAAAGGTTTTCTAATGATTCATCATGAGTTATTGAAACTTGAAAAGGAATTATAGTTATTGAGCAATTAGGGTTTTGACTATTAATCTATACCCTAGACTTAATCGGGAGATTAGTTGACGAAAAGATCTTACATGTATGACACTCATAATTGAAATAGGTTCACTCGCTATTTTACTTAAGTCTAGGTAGTCATGATACACTTGATAGGTGTTTCCCATGACTTGTGAGGTTTTCAAAATTAAGGAGTTAATTTCAAGCGGACTAATTAATTGGATTAATAAATCGAAATGATTATTATTATTCATAAGTTGCAAATGTTGCAAGCCCACTGCTAGCTTAGTTGTGAACCTAAAGGGTCACACACAATTTGAGATGGAACATTTCTAATTTAGTAATTAATCCAAAGTATTAGATCCAATTAATTAATAGAGATTAATTAATTGAGACTTAAATTAATTACAACTCTTGAATTTATTATTTAATTAAATAATTTGAATATTTAATTGGACCTAATAAGATTAAGGAGCCTAATAATTAATTTAATTGTTTAATATAACATGTATGATTGAATTTGATTCGATCATAAGGAGAAATCATATGTGGCAAGGCATCGGGTGCCCACGCGTGCAACAGCGCACGCCCGTTGCGTGCTAGTAGGTGCTCGCACACTGTCGTGTTGAATTAAAAAACAAGATTTTTCAAATTTATAATTAAAATGTTTAATTTTAGAAAATTAAAAAAAAGGTTTTTCTTGAAAAATCAAGATTTTATCCCAAGTTATGAAATTACAATTTAAAAGCATGGTAAATTTACATGCTTTAATAAATTTATGTGATGTATTTATCAGTATGTATGGGATGATCATGGAGCCATCTGGACCAATGTGATTGGATTTATTTATCTTTGGGTTTTTGAAATGGGGCCTGCTTGTCTCTTATTCTTTCCTTGTATGTACTTTACATTTTGAATGAGAGTATAATAGGGTGAGGTTTTTCTTTTCACTTTTTGATGGATAAAAAGGACCAAGACGAAGAATCAAGAGAATATCCATAAATGTAAGAGATATATTCATGGAATAGAAACTAGTTTCTATTTTCATTTTATTACCCTTATGTTGACCCAGATCTATTTTGGCTCAAATGGATCGCATAGGAATGGTCCATGGTCATCTAGATTATGTGCTTTAGATACATGCGTAGGGTTTATTTTATTAATTTGCTTGTCAATTTATTAAATAAATCAAGATTTAAATTGATGATGTCTTGGTTAATATAAATACCCCACTTGATCTAAATTTCAAGTAAAGGAATTTTTTAATTTCGATTTCAAGCAAATATGGATAAAATTGGGTAGGACCTAATAATCCATGCCTACCATCAAAAGTAGTTGACATGACGATGCTACCTTACTTTGTCATTGGCCATGAGTTGTGGAATGACTCTGTAATGGAAAGCTGTGATCTCTACTAAGCATGATGATGCCCATGGGATGGACTTGTCTCTACATTGGCCATGAGTCGTGGAACGTTTTGATGTTCCATCTACATGGAGGTTTAATGGGTCTTGTTTGACACTTAGTACTATATGGGCTCATAAAATTAGGGTATATGGGAAGAAGTGAGGTAAAATAGCTTGAGGGTTGTATGGAGATACAATTGTTGAAAGTTAACTACCTTTCGATATGTTTTATGGGCTCATAAAATTGGGGCATACGACGTATTGATTGGGCCTCAAGCCCACTACGGAATAAGATTTCTCGAATTATCATTAGGGGTGATGGAATTTGAATGAAATAGTGGGAGATATTTATTACTTAAGATCTTGTAATGAATGAATATGATTTTGTAAGTATGCTAATTTTCTGCCTCGTTTATATTTGTAGATTGTCTATAAATGGCTAAAAATTCACTTGCATCAATTCTGGAAGCTAATAAATTAACTGATCCGAACTATATCGATAGGTTGAGGAACTTTTGGATTATTCTACAATCCGAAAGAGGGATTACATACTTGATGTGAACCCAGCACCGGCCACATCGGAGGATGCTAGTGAGGAGAAGCTTGTGGATTATCACAAGTTGGTTGATGATGATCTACAAGCACGATTCTATATGATGGCATTGATGTCAAATAAGTTGCAAAGGCAACATGAGGTACATGCACATGCGCATGATATCTATGTTTACTTACAAGAGTTGTACGGTGAACATATAAGGCATGCGAGATATCAGATCTTGAAAGAGCGTTTTAGGACCCGTATAATGGAGGGCTTTTCAATCCATGATCATAGATTGAAGATGACAGGCCTAATTGAAAGGCTCGAGTAACTTGGAGTCGTTATGGATAATGAGCTCTATTTGGATCTCATACTGCAGTCTTTGCCTCCATCGTTTGACACCTTCATTGTCAACATGCATAAAATGGAAACTAGCCTTGTTGAGCTAGTTAACATGATGAAGACGGCTGAGTCCACTATGAAAAAAGACAAGTCGGCCATGCTTGTTGGATCCTCATCCAACTCAAAGGCTGCAAAGCCGAAGAGAAAGAAGGGGAAATAAAAGCATTCCTCAAAATTCAAAGGCAAGAAACCAACATGTGGCGTTTCCAAGAGTTCCAACAAGACCGATGACAAGTGCCACTACTGCAGCAAACCTGGGCATTAAAAGAGGAACTGCAAGGAGTACCTTGTGAGCCTGAAGAGTTTAGGTATTTATTTTGTTGAAGTTAACTTATCAGTTAACGATGCTTCTTGGGTATTGGATACTGGCTGTGAGTCTCATCTTTGCAATGATTTACAGGTGATTGCAAGAAGCAGGAAGCTAAGTAGAGGAGAGACAGTCCAACGGCTGGGGAATAGAGCAAAGATTGCTATATTAGGTATAGGAAGTGTCAACTTAGCTTTAGGAAATGGAGTATCTTTAATTTTAACAGTTGTCTTTATGTTCCAGAGATAGTTAAGAACATTATCTCCATTCTTGTTTTGGATAGAGAAGGTTTTACTTTTTCAATAAAATATGGAAGTTCTTCCATTTTTAAAGATTCAGTTTTGATTACCTTTGGTATATTGATGAATGGTTTATATTCTATTAATCCCCATGACTCCTTTTTTCATGTTCAACAAAATAAAAGAAAAATAGATAATCAAAGTTCCCAACTCTTATGGCATACTAGGTTAGGTCATATCTTTAAGAAAAGAATTCATAAGTTGGCCCAATTGCTCAATCTTATGAAAGACCAAGGAATGCCAACATGTGAGTCATGTCTCAAAGGAAAAATAACCAAATCACCATTTGTTTGACAAGTGGTTGAGCCAAAAATCTATTGAATTTGATTAATTCATATGTATGTGGGCTACTAAGTATTAGGGCTCGTGGAAACTATCACTACTTTATATCTTTTACCGACTATTATTCTAGGTATGGTTATGTTTACCTTATGAGGTATATATCTGAAGCTTTTGAAAAGTTCAAAGAATTCAGATGTGAGGTGGAGAAATAAATTGGGCTAAGTATCAAAGCTCTTTGATCACATCAAGGAGGTGAAAACTTGAGCACAGAGTTTCTTGATTATCTAAAAGAGAATGAGATTTTCTCTCAGATGGACCCTCCTACAACTCCCCAACTCAATGGAGTTTCAGAGCGCAAAAATCAAACCTTGTTGGATATGGTTCGATCAATGATGAGTTTCACTAGACTTTCTCTTTCATTCTGGGGCTATGCTTTAGAAACAACGGCATATCTATTAAATAGAGTGCCATCAAAGTTGGTGCCCAAAACACCATATGAGATGTGGTGTGGAAAACTACCCTCTTATAAATACCTTAGGGTATGGGGGTGTGCTGCTTACATAAAGTAGCAAATGGGAGATAAATTGGATATGAGATCCAGTTTATGTAGATTCGTGGGGTATCTAAAGGAATCCATTAGATACTATTTCTACGACCCCTCGAAATAAAAGGTGTTTGTTTTGAGAAATGCTACCTTTTTGGAAAAGGAGTTTCTATTAAATAGAAATGGCGAAGTCATAGAACTTGAAGAAATTCAAGAACCACAGAGCCTTTCTATAAATGCAGTAACGGGACAACCAGCTGAGGCTGGGCCTTCGAACACATATTCTCCTAGGAGATCTCATAGGATCTTAAAGCCACCTGAGAGGTATGATTGTTTTAGAGAATAAACAAGAAGAATCTCCCCTTGGACGATGATCCAAGGACTTATGGAGAGGCGATGTCAGACATCGACTTGGGAAGATGGCAAGAAGTCATGCAATCCGAAATGGACTCCATGTACTCTAATAGGGTATGGACCTTGGTGGACCCACCATAAGGAATAGTTTCTATTGGCTGCAAATAGGTCTACAAGCAAAAACTTTGAGTAAATGGGGAGGTAGCAACCTACAAAGCACCATTGGTTGCGAAAGGTTATACTCAGAACCAACAAATTGATTATGAGAAAACTTTTTCACCAGTAGTAATACTTAAATCCATTCAGATACTACTAGGCATATCAGTATATTATGACTATGAGATATGGTAGATGGATGTGAAGATCGCTTGCCTTAGTGGAAATATTAAGAAAGAAATCTATATGAGGAAACTAGAAGGCTTCATATCCACAGGGAGTGAGCAAAAGGTTTGCAAACTCCAAAGATCCATTTATGGACTCAAGCAGACTTTCTGAAGCTGGAACATCTGGTTTGACGAGGCAATCAAATCGTTTGATTTCCATAAGAACCTGGATGAACCCTGTGTCTATAAGAAGATTAGTGGGAGCATAGTGACATTTATTCTGTTATATATTGATGACATCCTACTCATTGGGAATGAGTAGAGATGATGTAGTCAACTAAGACTTGATTGTCTAATTTGTTCTCCATGAAGGATTTGGGAGAAACATCCTTCATTCTTGGAATAAAGATCTATCAAGATAGGTTAAAATGGATAATCGGACTAAAATGCTAAAGAGGTTTAGCATGGAGGAATCTAAGCGAGGATTCTTGCCAATGAGTCATGGTATTTATCTCTCAAGGTTAATGTCTCCTAAGACTCCTGAGGAGAAGAAAATGATGACTCATATACCTTATGCATCCACTATAGGAAGTATAATATATGGTATGCTATGTACAAGGCCTGATGTCGCATATGCTCTAAGTGTCGCGAGTGGATATCAGTCTAATCCAGGTGAGAAACACTGGAAGACCATAAAAATGATCCTGAAGTACTTGAGAAGGACTAAGGATATCTTTTGAGTATATGGATTTGGAGAACTGAAACTAGAAGGCTATACAGATTCTAGTTTTCAGTCCGATATAGATGACTCAAAGTTAATGTCTTGATATATATTCACCTTAAACGGTGGTGCGGTTAGCTACAAGAGTTCCAAGCAGGACATGACGTTAGATAAAGAATTTCATCTAAGAGTTATGTGTGGTTCCATCCATATGGATATACTGTGATAACAACGGAGCTATTGCACAAGCAAAAGAGCTAAGATCTCATCAAAGATCCAAGCACATCATGAGGAGATACCATCTGATTAGAGAGATCATTGGTAGAGACGACGATGTAGTGGATAAAGTCACTTCGATAGAAAATACACTGACCAAAGCTCTAGCGCAGAAGGTATTCGACAGACATCTTGAGAAGATGGGCCTAAAGTACATGGGCAATTGGCACTAGGGCAAGTAGGAGATTGTTAGAGTAATGCCCGGCATGCCAATTAGATTGGGCATGTTTTATACTCTTGTATTTGTAAAAAAAATAATCTTTATCAAATTATATTAAAAAAAGGTAAATTTATTTATCTTTAATTGCTTCTTGTAATTACATAAAGTCCCTAGACCAAACTTAGCTATGGGGCATGGTCACGTATTTGATGGTGATCATGGAATATGTCTCTATAGCTTTGGTCTTAAATTAGTTTTGAGTCAAGGGCTTTTTGATATGGGACATCAAATATCCTAAGAGACTCGCGGATACAATGCACACTCACATGAGGAGGATGTCTCACTCCATGGACATTGGCGTAGTGATGCTAGTGCATCTATATGGGTGTTAGAGAACAAGTACATTGAACAAGCCCACTGGAATTTCTTAATTGGAAACTTATTTGTCGAAATAAGAAATTCCTTGTTACGATAGTACACTATTAGTTTTTTAACTTGAGACACCATGGTAGTCTTATGCATATCGTGTTTCATTTTGATATATCTTCTGATTATCTAATAATCACAAAGGGAATACATTGGATGTTGCATTGATATATATGAAGGTTAATGATTCTTCAACAAAGGATCTGTCAGTTGTCTGGTAGAACAAGTGAATCTCCTATGTTTTCATAGTTCATGACTCAGAAGTCCTTGACCAAGGCAGGATGAATATTAGATGAGGGTTTTCTTATAATTCATCATGAGTTATTGAAACTTGAAATGGAATCATTGTTATTGAGCAATTAGAGTTTCGACTATTGATCCATACCCAAGATTCAATCGGCAGATTATTTGACGGAAAAACCTTACGTATATGACACACGTAATTGAAATAGGTTAACTCGCCATTTCGTCTAAGTCTTGGTAGTTATGATACACTTGCTAGGTGTTTCCATGACTTGTGAGGTTCTTAAAATTAAGGAGTTAATTTCAAGCGAACTAATTCATTAGATTAATTAATCAGAATGATTATTATTATTCATAAGTTTCAAATGTTACAAGCTCACTACTAGTTTAGTTGTGAACCTAAAGGGTCACACACAATTTGAGATGGAACATTTCTAATTTAGGGATTGATCCAAAGGGTTGGATCCAATTAATTAATAGAGATTAATTAATGGGGCTTAAATTAATTCAAAGAGTTGAATTAATTATTCAATTAAATAATTAAATTATTTAATTAGACCTAATAAGGTTAAGAAGCCCAGTTAGACTGAAATAATTATTTGATTGGATCAATTTAATTGTGTAATCCATAAATTAATTTAATTATTAAATTAATTTACTTAATTAGTTATGTCTAATTTGATTAGATGGGCTAGATGGAATTAATTAATTTGGGTAAGATAATTAATTGTATTAATTGTGGGATTTAATTTTTAGTGCAAGCCAAATTAGGAAAGCCCCATGAAGGTGATTGAAAAAGGATGGAAAGTCATTAGTTTGGAATTCTTACGTAATCTTGAATATCTTTGGAAGATATGAAAGAGATAAATAGGAAAAAGTTTGAATGGACCAAAATATCTTCCAACCAATCAAGAGGAGACACAAAATACCAAGAGTAGGACTCTTGAAATTTTTTGCCCCCTATATATACACCATGACCGAAAATTTAAGAAAGAATAAACATCCTTTAATTTTCAGCCATATAGAAATAATAGAAGAAAAAAATATTTTCTTCATCCGTCTTTTTTCTCTAAAAATTCCATCTTTAAGTGTTAATTTTTTTATCGTAAGTTGATAATAAGAATTAATATTTTTCTATACACACTCCATTAACTAGATTAGAAAAGAAATCAAAATTGCTAGCAGAATTTTGATCTTGTATTCTTGCTCAAAGTGTGGACTACTTTAGAGGAGAAACGTCTGGATCCCTGTGAACCAAATTCGAAAAAAGTACTAGCAATTTATTGCTTCATACTCTACGACAATTGGAGTGCGTAGAAAGATATAAATTGAAACTTTAATTATTTTATTACAACCATTGCGAGATCGTTAGAAATTGCATCGGATCTAGTGTATTGCTATAACTATTATGGTATGATATTTTTAAATTTTTAATTTTCTGCTGCGCGTACCCTAGGATCACACGAATCCAACATTTTGGGTAAATAAAATATCTTCTAACCAATCAAAATGAGACCAAAAATACTAAGAGTGAGACTCTTGAAATTTTTGAGTCTTCTATTTATAGCATAAAGGTCAAAAATTAGAGGCTAATTTTAGCCTTCAATTTTCGGCCATTAAATAAATATTAAGGAGAAAAATTATTTTCTCCTTCATCATTTTTCCCACCAAAATTCCATCCTTTTATTTTAATTATTAATTCTTTTATCATAAGTTGATAACTAGAATTAATATACTCTATATACACTCCATAAACTAGATTCTGATTTTGTATTCTTGTTCAAAGTGTGGACAACTTTAGAGTGGAGACGCATGGATCCCTATGAACTGAATTCAAAAAAGGGGCTAGTAATTTATTATTTCAGTCCCTACGATTGTTAGAGTACATAAAAGGTATAAACCTAAACTTTAATTATTTTATTACACCATTGGAAATTGCAAGATTATTTGAAATCGCATTAGATCCGGAGTATTGATGTAATTATTATAGCATGATGTTTTTAAATTTTTAAATTTTTTGCTGCGCATACCCTGGGATCATGCAAACCCAATAGAATTGGATTCTCACTTTAAGTGAATCCATGTTTTTAAATATTTTCTCCTTCATCCTAGGAATTCACCCTGGAATCGACAATATCATTTTTAAGTAAAAATATCATTTAAGTTGGTGTCCAAAAACATCATATGGGATATGATGTGGCAAAGACCCATTGTATACATACCTAAGGGTATAAAAGGGCCTACTTCTTTAGAGCAGTTAGTGGGAGATAACTTAGATGTGAATTCAGCTTATGCATATTTGTGGGGTACCCAAAGGAATCCATTGGATATTATTTCTATGATCTATAGGAACAAAAGAGTTTGTTTTTCAAGGACGCCACCTTCTTGAAAAGAAGAAATTTCTATTGGATAGAAATAGCTAGATCATAGAGCTTGAAGGCATTCAAGAACCATGATTTGTCCAACAAATGGTAATGGTACATGAATAGACTACTAAAAATTTTGGTACAGAATCTCCAAGGAGGTCTAAAAGGATCTTTGAGCCACTATACGATAAGAGCCTTTTGCTGACGAGCAACAAGGAGGATCATTTTTGAATATTGATCCAAGTAAGCAGTAATGATGTATGACATCAATTTGGAAAGATGGCAAAACACCAAGTAATCTAAAATAGACTCCATGTACTCTAACAAGGTATTGACCTTGGTGGGCCTATTGGTGGAAATTGTTCTCATTGGCTACAAATGGGTCTGCAAATTTTAAATTGAAAAACATGGGGAGGTGGTGACCTCTATAGGCAGGACTAGTAGAAAAAGGTTATGCTCAAAGTCAAGATACTAACTATTGAGGAGACATTTTACCATATGTGACGTTAATATCCATTCGGATCTTGTTGGCTATATCTACGTATTATAACAACTAGATGTGGCAAAAGGATATAAAGACTGTCTTTCTCAATAAGGGTATTGAGAATGTAATATAAATTAAGTAGCATTAGGTCTTCATGTCAAACAAAAGCAAGCAAAAGGTTTATGAGCTTCAGAGATCCATTAAGGAATCAAAATAAATTTCCTGAAGATGGAACATTCGATTTGCTAAGTCAGCTAAATGGTTTGATTTTCTTGGGAATATGAATAAACCAAGTGTGTACATGAGGATTAGTGGGAGCATATTGTTTGTTGTGTTTTATATTGATGACATTCTATTTATAGGGATGATATAGGAATGTTGAAGTCAATTGAGACTTGTCAACTATTAAGTTCTTCATGAGGAATTTGAGAGAAGCACCCTCGAGATTGGGAATTGAGATCTATGGAGATAGATCTTAAAGGATACTTGGACTATCCTAAATTGAAGTACATAGATTATATGTTAAAATAGTTTTGCATAGAAGAATCCTATCAAAGATTATAGTCTAAAGGGAACATTCCCTTTTCTGGTAGCACAGGTCTCGCCTCTCTATTTCGACCAAATGCTCCCCCTATTGCATATCAAGAACATTTGAATAATTTTTGTTGCACTATTGGGGCTCCAAAAGCCTAATGTCTACCAGCTAAGCCTAAGAAATTATAAATTCAGCAAGGAGTGCGTCAATTAAATCATGTATTTAGGTTTTCAGTGGCATCAGATGAGCCGACTCAGTTTAGATCTAAGGATAGAAATAGGACGGGTTCAAATTTGGATCCGTAATAAACCTATCTTGTTCGGTGTTAATTCAAATCTGACTACATGGATCTTGGTATAGGTAATGGGTTTCAAGTTTTTAAATCTGATTAAGTTTAGGATAGGTAACAGGTTTTATATGAACCATCCCATATTTATTTTTCTAAAATACAAAATATATTTTATAATTATTAATTAATTTAGCTTTACTAACTTTTCAATTGAGTGAATTGGTTTGGACTTAGGGTTTCTTTCTTCAGACTTCTCGTTTTCACCTTCATGACTCTCCTATCTCTCATCATCTTGTGCATATAAAAATCACTCCATTTTATTGCCTCCCACATACAACTAGTGGTGCCCTTGAACTACAGCGGCGGTTTGCGCCATCTCTCACACTATCATGTAGACTCTTCCCCTTTCCCTATGAATCAACCTCCTCTCGCGCAGCAAAGCCCTCCCCTTACTCTTTGTTTCTCTTTCTTTGTCATTTTGTTTTGTTTTTCTTTATTTTATTTTATTTTGAGCTTTTAGTTTCAAATTTAAATTCTAACCATATGATTATTTTTATGGAAGTGTGCATTGATTGTTTTCTTTTTGCAAAGCTTTTGTTAATTTGTAATAGAAGTGAATACAAGGTCAAAAAGATAAATTATATTCTTAGCAGGTTGATGGGTCATATGTGCTACAACTTTAAGGTTGCAAACCCAAGTGCAGGTTGTATTAAGTAATAAATTTCTCATGAGTTTGAGGTCGATCCACAGGGAAGTTGATTGACGAATTCAAGTTTATATTATAAAAAGATGGAGTTTATGTGATTCAAAATATATGAAAAATTTAATGTATGGTGTAACTAAAGAAAAACCAAAGTAATAAAAGTATTGAGGATTAGGGATCCACTCTTGAGTTTTGGATAGAGAAATAGTTATTTATTTATTTTACCTCTGTTAATTGCCACAATTGGAATCCATACATAATGAAGGTTCCAATGGGAAGATATTATCAAATAACTCATACAATAAGGTAATCATGATATTATCTTACTATTGCAAAATATTTCTTAACACCAACACTTATTTATGGGATCAAGTATTTATGCACACCTTCATCAACAACAAATCAAGATTTCACATTAGCAGTCAGTAGGGTAAAACTGTATAATAAGTTAAATGAACCCAAGTATTTATTGTACCATTGGAGATACATACATTAAGAATCATCACAAAACGATCAAAACTCAATATAAATACAACATACTTAAACATTTTCTACTCTTATAACCATTCCTCTTCCTCCATTAAGAGAGGTTCACCTTTTTTTCTCATCAAAATAAAATTTTGAAAGACATAATAAAAGTAGCAAAGACTAAAAATATAAGAGAAACTAGAGAATGCATTTCTATTACTACTAGAAAACTTACATTACTAGAAAACATACAAAGTAGAAAACTTAGCCTAAAGAAACCCTCTACCCACCTTTCTTACAAGCTTAATACATGGCCTACTTATAATACTTGGAGTAAGCTAGAGACCAAACAAATAATGGAGGGGTTAATCAAGTGGTATGCTAGTTGCCAAGAGTTGGTAAATTGTTACAGCAAGTCCTCACCTATCGAATTGAATTGCATTTTTTGGTCAGATGCAACTAGGTATTAATGATGAGTAAAGAACAAAAAATATAGATCTTTTGCTACTGATATATTTTCATATATCATTTTTCAAATTTGGCAATCGGATGAAGAAGATATGATCAAATTACCAAATCATGTCCAAGAGTTGTCATTTAACAACAGTAATAAATTATGGCCTATGTCTTTACCATTTTGACACATTTGCTTACCATCTTATCTTCCACAAACTTGTTTATTTACCTCTTGTGTATAACATATCCAAATTTCAGTTCAAAATAAATTTGGACTTAAAAGATATGATCTAATTGGTTAAATAAGTCAATACTGGGCTGAACTCTGATCCAAATATTGGTGATCTATTTTGTGCAACCATTTGGACGAATTTTATACTATAATTAAGACTGAACTGGGCTGAGTTTCCAATAGAAATATTGTACTTCTATCTTTTGTCTTTCAAATGAAACAAACTTCAGGGCCATAGGGCTTTTTGATCATAAAGTTATGCTCAAAATACAAAAACTACACAAGTTTGGAAACATGCTTTCATTTATTCCCTAACACAAAATATTAATAAAACAATAATATTAACAAGAATAAAGCAAGAAAAGTATAAAGAATTTGATACAAAAATATGTTAAAATATGCACTTATAAATTCCCCCACACTTACCCCTTGCTTGTTCTCAAGCAAGCTTAAAACAAACCTAAACTAATCCACTTTTGTAAGAAATCACGATTGCATTTAACATATGCAACAAGCCTTTAAACCCCTAGGTGGCTCATAAAGGACGAGTTATAGTCTTGTGGAGGTTTCTAGCAGTAATACCCACAAACACCTATAATAACTATCTTCTAACTATTATTCTCATGAAGCAACAAAGTAATATGAAAATAAAATTAAATAAGTGTTGAGTTTAACTCTTTGTCATTCAAAAGTCAATACATTTCCACAATAAGCATACTCAATTGTGTGTTCAACAGTAATGAAACTATGCATGCTTCAAATAAGTGAATTATCATAAAACCTTACAAAAATCATCACCCAATCTCTAACAAAAAAGTTAAACATCATAGGCTCTTCCTTTGGTGCAAATATCCACTACACTGAAGGCACCACATGAAATCAAAGGGTCTTCAACAAAGGTTGTAATAAGGCAAAAGGGTAGTGATGTAACTAAGAAATAAAAGGATAGGATGCAACAAAGGTTCTAAGAACTTCATGGAATTAGAGATATAGAGTTTATCGATGAAGAATTCTCAAACTCCACAAATTTCAATACTGTGGTTTATTGTTATTAAATTGAACCCTTCTTATTCATCTTGCAACCTCTTATTTTTAGTTGCAACTCGTAGCACTTTGCAATTTTTTTTTCTTTTCTATTTTTTTTATTAATGTTTTTTTTCTTTTTCTTTTTCTTTTTTTGAATAGAAACTTCCCTACACTTATCTTCTATTCCAACCTGAATTTCTTTTGTAAGTTCACACTGTCAATGGAATGTCTCTTAAACTCCAATCATTTTTAGAACAAGGGTTGGACAATAGTGTATTTAGGCTAGGTAAAAATATATGGTTACAAAAAAAATATGTATTTATTGAAAGGTTCAAAGTGGTTCACTAGGGGGATGTTCTCTTGAAACATCATACGGGGAACAAGCTAATTTGGCAATGGTACTAGAAAGTTTAATGCTTTAATTATTTTTCTAATGGTGTACTATCATTCGTTCGCCTCAACAGACCAAAAGTAAAAGTTCTAATACTCAACCCCTACATATTGAAGATCCAAGTGATGTTAGAGCAAGGGCATAAGAACTTCCTATTTTGACATGATTGTCTTCATACTGAATAACATAACTATTTGTGCAAAAAAAAATGAGTATAATTATCGCAAAAATATATTAACCAAATAACAACATCAAAGTCCAAAACAATACCATCATCAATTAAATCACATTATTCATGCTTAATTTTAATCCTTAAAGTTGGAAGAACCTCTACAACTCAAAAAAATTAAAAAAAAATGGTAATTCATAAATGTTTGTTAAAAACTTCACAAACTTGCCACGTTATGCAAAAAAAAAAAATAGGGATACATCTCAAGAGTGTTACAATTACCCTTTACTCCACCACCATTTTTCATGATTTCAACGGACTGATTAGAAAACACGCTTGATTTTTTTTATTTTTTGGAAATAAAATACTAAAAAAAACACACATTGAACACACAAGTCATGATATATATCAACTATCCCTCTCCCTAATCTAATTGAGACATTGTCCCCAATGTCAAAAATAGATAGGAAAGTAGAGTTTGAAAGATATCACCTAAAGTGCGGCTAAAATAAAGCTGAAACAAAAAAAAAATACATACTATTAGATGAAATCATTAACAATAAGTATCACAGATTGAGAGTTAAATTCAATTTGCATTTTCGACCATTGTTCCTATTGGACCAATCCACATTGGCCAAGGCTGGATCAAGTTCTGGCACATATGCTAGAAGTTGATCAATCAACTAG
>JAGSPU010000156.1:0-38354 GCA_019321725.1 Paulownia fortunei | reverse complement strand
GGACTTGACGTTGGGTTAATTTGAAGAATTCAAAAAATTTAAGATGTATTTCACTTAAATTAACTGAAACACGATGGGGGATATATGGTTGGAATTGTGAGTATTTCATGGGAGAAATATGTATGGTTGTGGTAGAGAAATCCTTTGCCAATGTGGTAATGGATGACTATGGCGGAGAGTCATTTCTTTGTAGTTTTAATGGCATGATCAAGAGATTGTTGTTGATATCATAGGTGTTTGGAACATGTAGGGGTGTGTGTGGGTAATGGGGATTGTGACAACAATGCCGCATCCACACGTGTTATGGTAGTGTGTGGGTAATGGGGACTGTGACAACAATGTTGCATCCATATTTTTATGGTAGAGTAGAAAGAAAGAAAACAGAAGGAGATGCGGAAAGATGAAAGATGAAAGAAAAAGAAAAGAGAAAAGAGAAAATTGTAATCTCTAAGTGGTTGGAGAGTTGGCCATAAAATGTAATCTTGTTTGGAAAGTGGAACCTATAAAATGATGGATGGGGACTAGTTTTTGAAATGAAAGAAGCCTTGGGATTTCTAAGCAAGTCACCTTTATTTATTCCACTATTCAAGAAATGTTAAGAATTTTTTGGTGTTATGTGGTTTTTAATTTTGATTTGAAAATTTTAAAATAGTATTTTAGCAGTGGTTGGTTATTATGATTGAGTTATGACTGGGATTTTTTCATAATTTGTTTGGATTTCATGATTTGAAGTTGAAATTTACTTGAGTTTTATGTACACTATTCATCCAGGGAGGCCTATCATATAGTTCTAATACAACTTTGTAAGTAGGGCTAGAAAATGAAACAAGCTTTTTGATACTTGTCTTGCTCGATCACTAAAAGCTTGTTTGGGCTCATTCTTTAAGGATACAAATCAAGCTTGAACACTTTGAAGATGGCATGCATAAAATAATATATTAGTTGTCAAAATAATATTATTCTACTTACATATTATATTTTATGAAATTTAATTTCAAAAGTAAATAAATAATATAGTTTATATTCCAACATATATTTTTCGACAAATCAAATGTTGCTAAATGCAGATTGAGATGTTCTAGGAAAATAAATCATTTCTTGCAGTCTACTACAGTAACGACCAATCAAATATGTACATGGTCTACTAAAATAGATTAAATCAGATCAAAATACGAATTTGATATTATCTCTTTAAAATACTACTACATATGTAGAAGATATAACTTAAAAGACATTTAAGTGGATTATAACTCTTCTACCTTTAAAACATCTATCATGGAAGCAACTTACACAAACTTGAAGCAAGAGGAATCTTCAAAGTATCAAAGGAACTATCCACAACTCTTCCAAGTTTCATAGATCTTTAAGACCATAGAGTCTCCAAACATTTTATATCTAGTTGCACAAGTCTTTCGATCCAAGTTTTTTAAGTCCAAATCTTTTTGCTTTTTAAGAAGAATTGATATGAAAACATATTTCATCAACATCGCTCATCAAGATTTATTTAGAGTCTCAAGCACCCATTCATGTTGTCGAGACTTCTTTCGTCTAGAAGTACAATTTTCAAACTCTCAAAATCAAAAGTCTTAGAATGAGTCAAATTCGTAAATTTTTTAATAAAAATTCTTTTGACATAATTGTTCCTTATTTTCAATAGCTTTACATTCACAATATGTGTCTGAAAAGAATAATTTTAGTACATGTCTCTTTTGAATAAGAAAATATTTCCATGAACTTGATACCACTAACCGAACAAATGCAATATTTGGTTTTATTTTGCAAAATACTTTAGGACAAATATTTTGTGAAAATGTTTTGATAAGATTCTCTTAGGGACTGTGTGGAAATGAAAATGTGTTTTGGTTATTCGATTTGATTGATAATTCATTTTAAGAAAATACGTTTTGCTTAATTATTTCAAATATAAAATAAATAGCATTCTTTAGATATGAAATGTTCATTTTATTCCTCTCAGAATGGAATCTATGCTTTTGAAAAATATATGGTGCATGCTTTAAACATAAGGTTGAAACTAAGATGTAGGTTTTCAAAATAAGGTTGTATTCTAAAAATATTTTTGTACAGTAATTTTATAATATGAGCAAAACAAATATGTTTTCAAACAGATAAACACAAAAATATATTAACAAAATAAAACTAAACATAGTAATAGATTTCTCAATGCATGTGCATTATTAGGATTTTTATCTTTTTTTCTATGTTCATTATGATCATTTGGATTCTTGTACGATCTTATGTAGTTTTTTATTGATGATATTTGATTTTTCGTATGATTTTGAATCTGTTGTTAGCTGTATATGACTATTTTGTACTTGTGATTGAATTTTGATTGTTTTAGTGCCTTTTGAATGATGTTGTATGATTGTGAATTTTTTGTATACTTTTTTGTGATTTTCTACGATTCTCGTAGTTCTTCTATTTCCATTTAACCCATGGTATTTCAAGGTGCTTGTTCTGCAATATGATTTCAATGGTTAAACAAAAGATGGTGGTGAGAAAAATGTTACTAACTATATGGAGATTGCTGGGTTTTACGTAATTTCGAGATACCAGGCACAACATAAATTTTAAATTTTGATTAAAACACGCATCACATGCAAAATCAGAATTCTACGAGATTGATAGATTATGCAATTTGTAATACCCGCTAAATAAAATCAAGTAAAATGTTCGAGACTTCATACCTGAAGCCTTCTAGTTGATGATGAAGTTTTGAAATGACTCAAGTCGTTGTCTATCCACGTATTACTGCACTCAAAATTTTGAACCCCTTCATTTGGATCAATTCCAAGTCCCAAGTATAGTTGTCTAAGTGTACCCACATCCTCGATACCCACTCGTAGTCCTTCCTATGCTAGTAGGATATGAGTCGATAATTCTAGTTTAAGGGTGTATATAAGGATTTGGAACAAACATAGCAGTGTGTTAAGTTTCTTGATGATTAACTCTTAATTCAACTTGTGAAAATGAATGAATAAAAAATGGGGTATATGTGAATAAGGGTTTGGCAGCTATGTGATAAGGAAGAGGACAAACAAGAGAAGATTTTTTATCACAAAAAAATCGGCCAAGAAAGGGAGAAAACTGTGTATATGTCCAGCCTCTAGGGTGCTACATATAGCACCCCTAAATTCCATCACATGGAACTATTACCTTACCCAATCACTTGTATTTCTACATGATAAGTCTAAGAAGACCTTAACCTTAATTATTGTCGGACTTGGTTCCCATCCAATTCCTAATGGCCACAAGTGGCTTTAACAGATAAAAAAAAAGTTAAAGAAATCCAACTCCTAGTGGGCTTCCTATAAGCCCACACCTCATGAACCTAGACCCAATTAATTAATTGTGCCCAACTTATTTGATCTAATTAATTAAATTAACTCATCCCATAAATTAAATAAGCTCACTATAATTAATTAATCTAATGAATTAATTATTTATTTTAAGTTGGGCTTCGTAATCTAATTAAGTCAATTAATTAATCTAATTAATTCAATACTTGAATAAATTACAAGTACTATATTAATTAAATTTAATCATCCTAAGGTAAGAAATGGACTTGTCCAAACTAGAGTATAACCTTTAGGTTCACCCATATGCTAGTAGTGAGCTCAACTCATGTGAATTAATTAAATAATTAATTATTATGATTAATTTATTCAATTAATTAATCCTCTTGCAATTAATCAATTAATTCTTAAAACTCACAAATTATGGGTAACATCTATCAACACAGCATGAAAACCTATATATAGGTGAAAGAGTGAACTTTTCAAATCGTGTAAATATAGTTCTTTCGTTAACTAATATCTCGATTGAGCTAAAATATGGATTATTAGTCAAAATAGGTAGTTAAAACCTTATTAGCTCAATTACTATGTAGTTATTCCTAGTAACTTAATGAGACAAGATAAGGTAGCCTGTTGTTAAGAATCTTGCACCTACGACCTAATTGGTCATAGGTTCGAGTCACTTGGAGGGGAGTTGGAGAACCAACCAGTATCCTCATTCTAATAAAAAAATTCCTAGTAACTTGATGAAAAAAATGACAGCATCTTCTGCCCTTCCACCCAACCAGCCTATCCCTACCCAAACACCACTATGTCCCAACACTAAACCACCGAATATTGATGGTGGCCTGTCATTTGTTGTAGTCCTCACCAATGAAGATTTTATCAGATCAACCAGAGCTCCCAAAAAGATTCTTAACGAGGGAGAATCATGGCCTATATTTACTAAAAATCACATCTCAATGGCAAACTAATACTGGTATTCAAAAAAGAAGATTGGGAGTCCTTGCCAATTCACATTGATTTTTATTGATTGGAGATTTTGTGAATGGTTGTCCACCATTTAATATGTTAAAGTAAAGGTTCTTAGGATTTGGATTATCTGGTCCATTCAAGATTTGGTTTTATAATTTTTAAACACATAGTTATCGTGCTTTTGAATGTGGAGGATTATGCTAGAATATGGATGAAGAAGATTTGGATTATAGTGGGATTGCTTATACACTTGTTCAAATGGATGCTAAATTTCGATAGTAAATCAAAATCTTTGATAACGCCAATTTGGGTAGGCTTCCTGAAATTAGCTCTATATCACTTTCACAAATAGGCTCTCCAAATATTGCATCCTTAATCGGTAAGCCGATCAAATTGGATGAGCCCACAGTGGATCAGACCCGCCGTAGCATTGCTAGGGTTTGTACTGAGGTTGATTTAATGGAGAAAAGGATTGAGAAAATAGCTCTAGTTTGTGAGGATATCGTTATTCACCAGTGGGTAATCTATGGGAATTACCTAAAATATTGCAAAACATGTAGACATCTAGGCCATGCAGATGGAGATTATTACGAGAGTGAAAACCCTGGGGCTTCTTCAATCAAAAATCAAATCTAAAGGCATGTAGAAATAATGGTTGGGAAATAGGTTATGGGATGTGAAGTTAGGACTAAGAAATACATGTTAGTTAATGAACTTAAGATTTTTGAAAATCGTGTTGAGAAGGATTTTTATATGGAAGAGCCCCCCTCGTTCATCCTACTATTCATCCTCTAAAATCAAATACTATGATTCCATCCGTAATATTTGTGGTAAAGTAAAGTATCGACAAATAGTATGTTAATATACAACTTTTGAAAGACTTCAAGAAATTTAGAGAATTGCACATCTAAATTTTGCTTTTTCAATTCCATAGGAAAATGGAAGAACACTTATCGCTTCATTAAGAATGACCAGTTTGGAAGAGGTGCTAGACTTTGATGTCGATGCATGCTCATTCTCCTCCTTATGTTGATGTTCCTCTTTTTAGTCATTAGGAATTGACTTCTTCTCTTGAGATTCTACTTCCTTCATCTTCAACTCTGGCCTTGACATGCTCTTTAGGATTTTTCTCCATGTCACTAGGCAATGTCCCTTGAGCATGCCCCAAGATCATGTTTGTAATTTGACCTACTTGAGTTTCCAAATTACATAAGGTTACCTCATTGCTTTGGAATCTCACTTAGATATTGGCAATAAACTTGGCCACAAGCTCTTCTAAATTTGATTTCTTCTCTTGGGGTGGGTAATCGAGTGGTGGAGGTCTAGCCATGTTTTAATCGGCTTGAGAGGTGCTTTGGCTATCTTGACCTCCCCATGAAAATTTTGGGTGATTCTTCCATCTGGGATTGTATGTTTGGGGATAACGAGTGTTTGCTTGCCTATTGAAATTTCCAACACAATTGGCTTGCTTGGATGAGGGTGAAATTAGGTTCCCCACTTAACACTTGGTGCCCACCTCCACATAACTCACATGTGACGGTTTATACCTTTATCGCCCAAGCACTCATGTTATTAATGTTTTTGTTCAATGCTTTGATTTGAGCTAAAAGGGAGGAGTATGTGTCACTAGTGTGAACTCCCACGACCTTCTTTCCTAAACTTCTATCCGTTTGCTATTGGTAACTATTAGATGTCATTTTGTTTAACAACTTATATGCCTCATCCAAAGTTTTATGCATGATTGTGCCGCCCGCCACTGCGTTTATCATAGCTTGATTGGTGGGTGACAAACCATTATAAAATGTTTGCATTTGCCACTATGTAGGTAAACCATGGTGTAAGCACCTCCTCAATAAATCCTTGAACCTCTCACAACCTTCATACAAGGACTACAAATCAAATTGCACAAATGTGGTGACGTCGTTCCTCATTTTTTCTATCTTGGAGGTGGAAAATACTTGCAAGGAATACTTGTGCCATGGCTTTCCAAGTAGCAATTTATTCGATGGGCAATGAATTAAGCCAACTCTTGGCTTCATCCCTCAAAGAAAGTGGAAACAATCTTAGCTTAATAGCCTCGTTAGTTACTCAATTTTGTTTAAAAGTGTCACAAATCTCCAAGACAACCACCATATTGCAATGAAGTTTGAATTATTTGAATGATCACCGATTTAAACTCAAGTATTTGCTTGTATTGCTAGCCTTTTAATACTCAAATTGGTCCCGTCGATCGAAGGCTTAACATAGTTCAACAATGATCTATTCTTCATGTCCTGCTCGTTGTTAGTCATTCTTTCCTCTTTTGAATCTTTTATCAACAAACGAAGAGTTCTCTCTATTTTTGGGTCGTATGGCTTAAGATCCCATGTAGATGACTGGGTCATACACCAACAACACCTAAAATGAAAAATAAAAGCTCTCAAATTAGTTTGAACAAAGAGAATATGCCATCATGAACATCAATTTTAGTCCGTGCTATTTTTAGGAATGGTCTCCCTAAAAGAATAGGTGTAGGATGTAAGGATCTATCATCTTCCATCTCAAGAATATAAAAATCTGCAGGAAAAACCAATTCATTCACTTGTACCAAAATATACTGCACAACTCCTTTAGGGTATGCATTTGATCTATCCGCTAATTGAATAACAACACTAATTTCTTCTAAAAGGCCTAGATTTAAAGAAATATAAATGGCATATGGCATGACATTGATTGATGTACCTAAATGTAACATATACTTTTCAAACCTAGTGTTACCAATGGTACAAGGGATGGTGAAACTACTTTTAAGGATCTCTTTTTCTTGCTCATCTTTCTTAGACTCTGCTAACCTGCTAGGAAAATATGGAGGTGTTATATAAGTATGAAAGAGAGGTTTAGGAATGATTACCGACTTTGGATTCTCCTTGACTACGGGTGGTAGATGAGTAGAAGAGTGAGAATCATCTAAGGAAGGGATGGTATTGCTTGACTCGCCATTCTCAACCTCTTTGGATACCCCTTTTGTTGGCAAACTAGGAGACTCCAATTACTTCCCAATTTATGGCACTTGTATTTTTCTTAGGATTCACCACGAGTTGGGAAGGTAACTTTCCCGATCCTTGTATTTCTAATTAGCTTAAGCTAGTGGCTGTTTGCCCTACTTGATTCTTAATATGTTGGAGACGGATTTGTGTGGTTTGTTGAAATTGCATAGTATTAGTAGCAAGTGCTTTCACGAGATCCTCCAAGGATGTGCCTAATTATGGAGATTGGAAGGGTGGTTGCACATTCGATTGGTAAAAATCGGATGGTCGGTTTGGCATTTGAAATGGAGTAGGTTGTTGTTGTTGGTTCCTATATCTCAAATTGGGATGATCCTTCCATCCTTCATTATAAGTGTTGGAGAAAGGATTATATCTTTACCTTAGTTGATTTGGAAAACTACCAATCACATTTGCTTGCTCTATAGAACTCTTTTAGAGGGATGGACACATATCCGTGGGATGCCCTACCATGCAACATACTCCATATGTTTGAACTTGTTGCCCTACAACTATTTGTTGCACTAAAGAGGTGAGGCGTGAGATTTTTTTTTAAGAAGTGATGTGTTCAACTTATTGACACTCTTAGGTGGCAATGGTGGATCATTGCGGGTGATGAATTGTTGAGAATTTATAGCCATATTTGCAATTAGATTCCTTGTTGTCTTGGGTATCTTATCAACTAAAGCCCCTCCACTTGTAGCATCAATTATGTTTCTTTCCATTGGCATAAGCCCTTCATAGAAATAATGGATGAGGAGTTGATCACTGATTTGATGATGAGGACAACTAACGCATAACTTCTTAAATCTTTTCCAATACTCATAGAGAGATTCTCCATTGTATTGTTGAATCCTACATATTTCTTTTTGGATGCTCCCTGCCTTGGATGCTGGAAAATACCTCTCAAGAAATACACTTCGTATTTCATTCCATGTGGTAATCATACCAGACAGTAGATAATAAAGCCACTCTTTTTTCGAGTCTGCCAATGAAAAAGGAAAGAAAATGAGCTTGATGTTTTCTTCTAAAATACCAGCTGGTTTCATACTAGAGCACACGACATGAAATTCCTTCAAGTGTTTATTTGGATGCTCACCCACAAAACCATGAAATGTGGGCAAAAGATAAATCATCCCAGATTTGAGTTCAAACCCGGCTTCCAAGTTGGGATATGTGATACACAATGGTTGATTCTCCAATTTGGGAGCAACCAAATCATTTAATATTCATGATTATATGTCATTTCAATAGTTTCAGGTTGATGAGGAGTTTCAAAAGTAGGAGGAAGAGCTTGAAACTTGAGCTTGGGTAGTGAATTGATTGGAGGTCTAGGTGGAAGTGGTGATAATAGTGGCAGCGGTGTGTTCAAATTAATTCGAATTTGCTTAACTCTCAACCTCAAGTCCTCCCATAACATAAAACCTAAAAATAACAAGAAAACAAACTAAGATAAACTAAAAAAAAAACCTGAAAAGGATAATGAATCAATCAGACGCTTGGTCCCCAGCAACGACACCAAAAACTTGATCGATTGTCGTAGGCCTACCAAATTTAAACCTTACTCTTCAATAAATGTTTAACGAGTATAGAGCGAGTAAGAGTCGACCTAAGAGGATCAAGGCTAATTGATTTACTATCAACTCAACTAACTAATAATTTTAACTTTAAAACTAAGACTTCAACAAGTAAACTCTAGAAATAAACAACAAACACTTGGGGGGGATTGATTTGAGTAACTAAGTCATAGAAATTAAAACTAATTAAAATATAAAGCAATCAAAATTAAAGCAATAATTAACAATTGATTAAAGTAGGTTGAGGTTTCATTCGCCACCACTAGACAATGGTTATAATTTCATATCAATATTATGAACAATTTGCCAATGAAATTATCAACTATAGGTAATAATAAGCTCTACTACCCCAATCTTTCCTTAGTTTCTCATTAGATAAAACAAGCACTCTATCTAATTCCATACCCACCAAATAACCTAGAACAAACTCTCTAGATTTAATCCAATGGATGCATTAAAACAAGAAAGATAGATTGATCTAAGAAACAACCACACAAGCCCGGGTTATTTAACTTAGGTTATGTTTTCCATTGCAATTAATAAAAATATCTCATAATCATTAGTCACAATTTACTATACGTGATTAGAAATTCAAGACAATTACGGATCTAAAATCTCTAATCTAGTTGTAGGGAGTTCTCAAATCAAATTTAGTTGTGCATCCAAACAAAGCAAGAAAATACCTATAAGGCATTAAGTATAGAAAAACATAAACAACTTCAATTAGAAAGTTGGTCAATAATATCAAACATTTAATTTTAAAAACTCATGTCTAGGGCATTTAAATCAACCTCAACCAATAAGAAAATTTAGCCTAACATGATAAGAAATGACAAGAGACTAAAAATTAGCAACATTGGGAATAAAAGAAACTTATTGATTAAAGAATATAGTTGAGGTTGATGGAAGATTATGGATGTCTCATCCTCCAAGCCTCTTTCACTTTTCTTCTTTGAAGCTCCAAAACCCCAAGAGTGCTTTCTAAGAGAGTGAGTGATCTAAAAATTGATGTTTGTATTAAGAGGATAGTGTCTTTTTATAAAGTGTGAGATGGTGATGTGATTTGGTGTCAAGTGTGTTGTATATTTTATGTAAAGTGAGTAATACGTGTTGTAAAATATGTATTGCGTGTGGTGTGATATATGTACTTAGTGTATACATATCATAAATATGTGCCAAAAGGTGTAAAGGGTCATTATTTCAAGCAAATAAATCAATTTTCGTACACGAGCAGCGCCTAGGCGCCGAAGAGGACAATAAGCACGATGCCTAGGCACTGTTGCTATTGTTTTCTTCTTCTCCAAAACGACAGTCTAACACTATTTATCCCATTTCAACTGATTTGTTACCTCTTTCTAAGATGAATTAACCTTTCATGTCTTCATAACAATTGGAGCCCTATCTGTTAGATTTCTGTATCACTTGAATCAGATAAATATTAAATGTTTGGAGAGAGTTATGCTAACAATACAAAAATTATCATATCTAGAAGTTTCAGTGCATGTTTGACTCTTTAACTGACTTTTTCTCTTTGAAATCAATTGAATTAGGAAATTTTGCCAACATGAAATTTATAGATATATCTCTTATAATTCCAATAAGCTAAGAATTAGGTCTATAAGGCTTTGCATCAGATAGTTATGACTAAAATACAAAAACTGCCATAGTGGAACCTTGTCAATTAGGCCCAATAATGCTTGTTTCAACTTCGTTTTAGTTCATTTTCGATCTTTTGATTCCCAAACTTCTATCACACACAAAACATTAATAAAATCCTATTATTAACAAGAAAAAAGCAAAAACATACATAGAGGGATTGATACAAAATATGTAAAAATATGCACTTATCAAATTAAGCACGGCGCCTAGGCACCATTGCTACTGTTTTCTTCTTCTCCAGAACGGCAGTCTGACACTATTTATCCCCTTTCAACTGATTTTAGACCTCTTTCTAGGATGAATTAACCTTTTGTGTCTTCATAACAATTGTATCTCTATCTGTTATCTTTCTGTAGCCACTTGAATCAGTTAAATATTGAATTTTTGAGATATTTATGCCAACAATACAAAGATTGTCATATCTGGAAGTTTCAGTGTATGTTTGACTTTTTAACTGACTTTTTATCTTTGAAATCAATTGAATTGGGAAATGTTGCCGACATGAAAGTTGTGGATATATATGTTATCTTTCTAATAAGCTAAGAATCAGGTCCATAGGACTTTGCATCAGAAATTGATACCTAAAATACCAAAACTGCCGCAATGGAATCTTGTCAATTTAGCCCAATAATGCTTGTTTTTGTTTTGGCTCATTTTCGATCTTTTGATTCCCAAACTCCTATCACACACAAAACATTAATAAAAACCTATTATTAACAAGAACAAAGTAAAAAAATACATAGACGGATTGATACAAAATATGTAAAAATATGCACTTATCAGCCTCATAATGTGCTTAGATCTTTAATGAGATCTCAACTCTTTTGCTTGCGTGATCAGTTTTTTGTTAGCGCAGTGCACCAAGATTGGATCAACAATAGTTGAAACTGTATCCAATCCTTGAATAAAGTTCCTTATCTAAAAAACATTTTTAGTAGCAGCACATGCAATGATGCATTCAGCTTTATTAGTGGAATCTGTGTCATCTCATGCTTGAAAGTCTTTCAGCTGATCGCCCTACTATTTATGGTGAATATGAATCCAGATATTGACTTTGAATTTTTATATATAACTAAAAACTAGAATAGTGAAGTCTTCTAGCTTCAATTCTCCATGGTCGTACACCAAGAATACATCCTTAGTTCTTCACAAGTACTTAAGGATCATCTTTATGACTTTCTAGTGTTGTTCGCTTAGATTAGACTGAATCTGCTAGTACATTCAAAGTATATGCAACATCAGGCCTAGACATAGCATAACTTACATTAAGCTTCATATCGCAAATGCAAAAGGCACGTGAGTCATTCTTTCTCTTTTCTCTAGAGTCATAGAGAACATAGACTTCTTGAGAAATAAATACTTTGACTCATTGAAAGAATCCCCTCATTGATTCTTCCATGCTAAACCTCTTTAAAATCTTATATATGTTTACCGAATGGGATGGTCTGATCATCCTTTTATATCTATCTTTGTAGATCTTTATCCCTAAAAATAGGATGTGTCTCCCAAATACTTCGTAGAGAATTATATATACAACGAAGGCTTTGTTGACTGCAATATCTATAAATCATTCCCAATGAGTAGGATGCTCGATGTGGGTGCTTGCTGCATGGGCATTGCACTCCTAGGTAGCTTCATAATTTTTGTTTTTGTTAATCACACTTTCTTGATTTTTAAGAAAATCAAGAAAAACATAAACCTGGGTATTTTATGGCTGGGAACAGTTCCCAACCGCCTAAAGCCATCACCCAGTATAGTGAGATATTATCACGCAGTCTGCCAACCAGCACCCAATAGGTGCTGATAGATTGCTCAGCATGGCCGAACACCTGTGCCATATGCCAACACCCATTTAGTGCTGGCCTGGCCAGCTTTTGGGTAGCCTGTCGATTTGTGCCACCTGACATCGCACATTAGGTGGAGCGGGTTTGGGCTCATAAGACCATTTTGCCTTTTTTCTCATCTTATTTCTAGTTTTAACAATTAAAAGGACTAATCTCAAAATAAAAATTGAATGGACAATTCATCACACATATAATTCATACTTAATCAATTTCTTTTATCACCATGTAATCAAGAAGGTATTAAACCACTCAGGTTCTCGAATTTTGAGATACCAGGCATATTGAAATTTGAAAATTTTAATTAAAACATGCATCACATGCAAAACTGGTATCCTAGAATCTGTCGGTTATGGTTTTAATACCCATTAAGTAAATTTAATTAAAAAGTTTAAAACTTTTTACCTGAAGCCTTGCGGTTGATGACGATGTTTTGAAATAACTTAAGTCGATGTCTATCCATGGTCATATCATTACACTTGAAATTCCAAAATCCTTTCGCTTGGATTGATTTGTATAGAGTCCCAAGTGTTACCTCTTTAAGTGTATCCACACCCTGGATGCCCCTTAATCATTCCTATTCTAGTAGAATACGATTCGATAATTCTTGCCTAAAGATGTGTATAAGGATTTGGAACAACAAAGCACTTTTTGATAAGTTTCTTTATTAATTCTTAATTCAACTTGTAAAGAAAGAATGAAATCAAGAATGGAGTATATGTGAATTAGGATTTGGCGGCCATGGGATAAGGAAGATGATAAAAATAGACAATTTTTATCATACAAAAATTGGTCGAGGGAGAAAGGGAATCATGTATATGGCTTTATTTAATTAGCACCCCTTAATTCCATTACATAGAATTATTACCTTATCCAATCACTTGTATTTTTCTACGAGACAAGAGACCTTAAACCTAATTCTTGTGGGACTTTATTCCCAAACCAAGTCCTAATAGACTTTATTTAAGCCCACACCTAAGGTACTTAGGCCTAATTAATTATTAGGTCTACTTTAATTGATCTAGTCAGTTAAATTAACTCATCACATGAATTAAATATGTCCACTATAGTTAATAATCCAATCAATTAACTATTTGTTACAAGTTGGGCTCTCTAATCCAATAGGTCAAGTAATTGTATTAATTCAACACTTGAATCATTGTAATTAAATATAATCCAGCTCTTCGATTATTCCTTAGGCAAGAAATGAACTTGTATGTGTTAGTGTGTGAACCCTTAAGTTCACACATAAGTAGTAGAAGCTTAAAACTCTTGTGACTTAATTGAATAATTAATTCATTCGATCAATTAATTCAATTAATTAATCCTCTTAGAACTAACCTATTAATTCCAAGAACCTAAAAATCATAGGTAGGGTCTAGCATTATGCCATGAACACCAAGATATAGGTGAAAGAGTGAATCTTTCTAATTACGAATGTTGTGTAAGTACAATCTTTTTGTCAACTAATTTAGGATTGAGTCTAGGACATGAATTATTAGTCAAAATTGTATCAACTCAATAACCATGTATCCATTTCTAGTAACTTGATCCGATGATGAAATTAAAAAACTCTTTTTCTAATTTTCATCCAACCTTGCCCAAGGATTTTCGAAACCAAGTATCGTGGAAAATGTAGGAGATTTACCTATTCATCTAGATAGGTAACTGATCCTTTGCTAATTACTCATTAACCTCCTTAACGAAGATAAGACACCCAAAATATTTTGCTTGTGATTGTCATGAAATTGGAAAATAAATCAAAGTGCACCATGTCATGCACAAGATCTAATGGTACCTCAAGTCTAAAGAATAATTCATGCACTATTGTAATGAGAAATTCCTTCACGACAATATTATTTCTAATTAGGGATTTTTGATGGGGTTCTTTATTATACTTGTTCTTTAACAAGCACCTACAGACGCGCGCTAGTGTCACAACATAGATGCTCATGTAATAAGGCATCCTCCTTACGAGCTTGCATCGTATGCACAATGGTTATTGGACTCATCGATGTCCATATTAATGAATCCTTGATTTGGAATATTTTTAAGACTAAGGCTATAGAGCCATACTCCCTGATTGTCATCCTATGCACAACCACGACCCGTTGTTATGTATGGCTTAGGGACTTTATCTAATTTAATAATACAAAATTTAAGATGAATAAATATCAATTTATTGATGTTAATTGAATAAGATTTTTTATTGTAAGAGTAAGAGTACAATTGTGGCCACTCTAATTGGCTCATCGATTACTAGTCTAATAGTGATGAAATGCTAATCTTTGAACTTCATTTGTTTTTATCTTTGTAGAGTTTAGTTGTACAACCCTATAACTATAGGTTTAGGATGTTTCAATTTTTATGCAATTTTTGAAATCATATTTTTCTCGAGCTTTGCCAATCATCAGGTAAGTTTTGGGTCGCATTTTTTTCTATATTTCTTGTATTTTATGTGGTAAAAATTTTGAATTTAGTATTTTTTTCTTTAATTCTTAACTTCATATTTTTAATAATGTACTATAGTTTCCCACATTTGCATAAAAAAATTACTTGGCAACTCTTCAAAAGATCTTGCAAAGATTGACATCTCCACCAAATACTTTATCATAACATGGAAAAAAATGTTTCATAATATACTAAATAAAGAAATTCAATTATAACACTTTTAACATTAATAATGATAACAAGCTAACAATAACTATTGTATGAGATTGTTTTCTCTCTTAATCAAACTAAGTTCATATTAAAGCCAACATTAGAGTTGTTTGGGTTAATTTGTTGTCAAACTGTAATATATCAAATTAGAGTCAAAAAAATAAAATTAAACTTGATGCATACCAAAGTTACAACACCAAGCCACTAATCTTCCTTGCTTAAAGAACCCCAAATATTTTCTGAGATTCTTGCAAAACCAAGATTAGTAGTGCTGGGTTTTGAACTAACAAAAACATCTAATGCTTGAGTCAGAATCAATGTTACATAGGAGTTTTTGAAATCAAATATTACTTGCTGAATACATATCTTAATCTTGTTGGAAGACTTATACATAGGAAATCAACAACCTCTTCAAGTTGGACTTAGCACCATGTTGGGTTTTGAGTCCATTTTCATTACAACTATAATTCTAAGGTTTCTATCCAAATACGACTTAACCCGTCAAGAATATCTAGGCCTCCTCAAGATCATTAATTGGCATGTCGTGGATTAGTATGAACAACTAAAGGCAAGCCAACCTAACCTGGTTTTAGTTATGTGTTTCAACCTATCTATGTTTGTCCTATTCGAGCTACCCTGGAATCTCGATAGTTTACCCCAATAAATTGAGCTAATTATCTTAGGGGTAAACCTTAAGGTATCATCCAAGCCCCCTACTCTATCTGCACGTACTTGCCTCATGCAAAAAGCGTGGAAAAATATCCCAAGTTAAATTGTCATGTCCACCTAGAGCAATCCTATATCAATGCTTCAAGTTGATTAAATAAACATACCCCTAACTCAAATGCCATTTTTGAATTTTTAAAAGCCGCAACTTATCACATCTAATTTGAAATGGAACATCCTTTTATCTACCTCCACCTAGTAATCATCCACGTGGAATCATCAACCATATTTCGACTATTATGATCAATCATGCCTTCCCATGCATCTCCTTAGCTGTCTTTGGACACCTATAAAGGTCCACTCTATTTTTCATTTCACACTTTTCACTTACTATCCATTTCCTAATTTATTTCCCATTTTCATTACCAAATCAACCATGTTGCCTCCATTCTTTAGTTGATGTTTCCCCTATAGCCGTCTTTCTATCTAGATAACTCCATTCTAACCCTATTCTCAGTTAATTAGATCTCTTCATAGTAAATTTATTTTCCTATTTAGATATAATTTGAATTTATCTTAATATAGAAACTAGTGCCCATGTTTTAGGTCTAGAATGTCCTAAACCCTCAATTCCATTAGGTCGTGCATAGTTAACAAGACCATTATTCTCTAACCCTATTCATAAGCTATACGACGAGGAGAGACCAAACCCAGCCTCCCCATCCTGCTTAGACCACTTTGATGAAGGAATGGAACTACCCAAAGTAGATTATTTTTACATTTATTATTCTAGGTTTACTTCCACCCAAGCATAGAATTAGGAATGAAATGATAATTTCTCTGGAATATAATATCATAGTATCCTTTGATAATAACCAATCTGACTTTTAATGGATTGTTCTTATTTTCTTAATATCATATACTAAGGAATAGGAAAAAACATGTGTAACTACTGTTACTTTTGGATTCTTATGATATCTCAGTCTATTTAAGATCCTTTGTTCACTAGTGCTAGTTAACCTTTTAAATTTTGTGCTTCACATTATTTTAAAGTATTTTACTCAGTGGATTTATTTTTAAGCTTTTATTTTATATTGGTGAAAATATTCCTAATCTTCTCGTTGTAGGTAGCGAAAGCATTGCCATGATTCATTTCTTTAGGGTATATAATTAAAGTGACATGATAACCTATAATGTTTTTTCGTGCCTTCTCTTCTAACTTCTTTGTAATCTCATCTTGTGTTTGTTTTTAATAGTATTAATTTGGAAGGTAAGCCTAGAGTCAACTTAAAATACAGTTGGGGATTATTCCTTCTATGATATGATTGAGGGGACTATTCCCAAGATTTCTTATGTGGTCGAAGCTAATGGTTTTTGGTGTTTCAAAATCTCATTTACTTGAAAGACATTAAATAATGCATCCTAAATGTGCCTATTCCTTTTGATAAAAATGGATAGGATACTAGATTGTGGTGTGTAGCACCCGAATGGAAATATTACTGTAAGTTTTGCCTATAATGCTGTTAATCTTAGGAACACTACAACTTTCTCCATTTCTTGTTCTTGAAATTGAATTTGGAGAATACCCAATTCATCAAGTTTATCATGTGGCTTAGCTAAACCCGCCAAATTGTTAGCTATGGTTCTCAAAAAAACTTCCCAAAACAAAGCAAGACTAGAAGATATACGAGTTGTCAACTCCAAGAGGACTAAACTTGCAGTCGGGTGGGTCAAGTTAAACATAGATGGTAGTGCCTAAAATATTCCAGGTGGTGCAGCAATAAGTGGAGTGCTTAGGGATTAGATGGACAACTGGCTTATGCAATTAGCAGTATTTTGGGCAATTATATTGCAATGGCAGAGCTATTAGTTGTTAGAAAAGCTTTCCATTTAGATGGAATACAAAATTACAAGATTAGGATTGAAGCTAGACTTGGAGGTTCTAGTGTAGTGAAGCTTTTAGAAAGTGCAGAAATTGATTCTCCTTTAGGCATTATCATTGCTGGCGGTAGAGAAATGCTCATTGCTGTTAGGGCGTCTTAGGCATATCATGAGGGAAGACAATGTCTATGGACATCCAATGGACGGATTAGGCAATCATCTGATAGATGGAAATTAGTGTTTGGATGAACCTCCAATAAACATGGTGTAGACTTGTGTATTATTTGTTCTATTGACCCTAGAGAGGATCACAAGACTCAAGTGGTTATGAAGCTAACTACTCGATTAAAATGGAGTTCTAGAGAACATTTGAGTTATTTTCAGCATAAAAAATTTCAGACCTTAAAGTTGGAATTAGGAATTCTCCCATCACTTAAGTAGAATTTTCATACATTCCAATTATATGAGCATAATGCTTGAGCTCTTAGAATGCAATTATGAAAGCTACATTCATAAATATTAGAAAATGAGCATGAAACATCAGAAAATGAAATGGGTAATTTATTTACTATTTTAATAGAGTCCTCAACATAAGAGAGATCTATTACAAACTCCATTTTGTTGAGCGCACAACCATTGCCAACTTTAATGTTAGAGTGATCAGAGAAGACAGTCAAGTTTTGAAGTGCTGATCTCCATAATGCTTTGGATGCCTTATTTCCATGAAATAAGGCTTGGGCAAGTTGATGTACAACCAAGCAACAACTTCTCTATAGAGTTCAAAGAGATAAACTATCAATATGCATAAGTTGTGGGCTAGTTTAAGAGAAGTCAAAAGCAATGCTCAAAAGATTTTTTTTAACAAAGGATTATATAAGCTCAACCGAAGGGGGGGGGTGATGATGGCCTTGTTTGTAAACCCAAGCATAGATCTTAGGGGGGCTGATGTCATTTAACAATCTTCAGAAAAAAATTCAGTCTTTTATTTGAGAGTACAATATGGGATTAAACAAGCTCCTACCTCACCATGAAAAGTACAGATGCAACAAAAATGCTCTGTACTATCCTTGTGCGTATCCCTTTGTAGAAATGATGTGATGTGAATTTACACGCTTCTACCACAAGTGCATGGGTCACCAAGTAATAAAGTGTATGAGCATACGAATATCATTTCCTAAGAGAGCATGTTTGCAAGTATTGAATCTAGACTTATACTACTATATTTGACTAGCTCGAATTGTGATTAGTTGATTTGACAACTTAAACAAACAAATAAGAAAAATGAAATTAGTAAATAATTAAAAATGAGAAAAATAGGAAATCAGAACTCAAGGTTGAGAAGTGTCAAGACGTTAGAGTGTTGTGCTATTGCATTATGAATTTTTGTAAGTTAGTGATTAGGATTGATGTTTAGTTATCTGACAATGGAACTCCAAATGTATATGATACTCTTTCCTAAGACATATCCAACATATATCTAGAAAGCAATGGGTATATTTCTATAAATGTGACCTCCTCGTCTCACGAGCGTGCATTATATATACGAGTCTTACTGAGCTATTTGATGTCCTATCTCAAAAAACTCTCGATTCGGAACTTATTTAAGACCAAAGCCTTAGAAACATGTTCCATGATCGCCATCATATGTGCGACCATGCCTCGTAGCTAAATTTGGTCTAAGGAATTTATCTAATGTGTAGAAATAAAAAATGCAAGACATAAAATAAAGAAAATGCCTTTTTATTAATATGATTCCCAATAAGATTGTCTTTACAAAAGCAAAAGAGTATAATACACCCAATCTAATTGGAGCGTTGGGCATCCTACTCTAACAATCTCCCACTTGCCCTAACTCTAATTGCCCATGTATCTAAGGCTCATCTTCTCAAGATGTCCGTTGAATATCTTCTGTGCTAAGGGCTTAGTAAGTGGGTCTGCTACATTTTCTGTTGAGGCAACTCGATCCACAATGACGTCGCCTCTACTAATGATCTCTCTGATCAAGTGATATCATCTCATTATGTGCTTGGATCTTTGATGAGATCTTGGTTCTTTTGCTTGTGCAATAGCTCTATTATTATCACAGTAAATCATAATTGGATCAACAATAGATGAAATTACACCCAACCCTTGGATGAAGTTTCTAATCCAAACAGCTTCTTTTGCTGCATCTGATGCAGCAATATATTCAGCTTCGGTGGTAGAGAGTCTGCAGTTGTCTCTTGCTTGGAACTCTTCCAACTGACCGCACCACCATTCAAGGCGAATATGTATCCAGACATGGATTTTGAGTCATCTATATCAGACTGAAAACTAGAGTCTGTATATCCCTCCAGTTTTAGTTCTCCATTGCCGTATATCATAAAGATATCCTTAGTTCTTCTCAAGTACTTGAGGATCATCTTAACGGCTTTCCAGTGTTCTTCTCGTGGATTGGACTGATGTTTGCTCGTGACACTCAGAGCATGTGTTATATCAGGCCTTGTACATAACATTGCATACATTATGCTCCCTATTGCAGAAGCATAAGGTATGCGAGCTATCATTTCTCTCTCTTCAGGTGTCTTAGGAGACATAACCTTAGAGTGTGAAACCCCATGACTCATAGGCAAGAATCATCTCTTGGATTCCTCCATGCTAAACCTTTTTAGTACTTTGTCTATGTACATGAATTGAGATAGTCCGATCATTCTTCTGGATCTATCTCTATAGATCTTTATCCCTAGGATAAAAGATGCATCTCCTAAGTCTTTTATGGAAAACTGATTAGATAACCAAGTCCTCGTTAACTGCAATATCCCTACATCATTCCCAATGAGTAGGATGTCATCAATGTAGAGCACAACAAATGTAACTGCACTCCCACTAACCTTCTTGTAGACACATGGTTTATCCGGGTTCTTATGAAAGTCAAACATTTTGATCATTTTATCAAACCGGATATTCCAACTCCTCGAAGCTTGTTTGAGTCCATAAATGGATCTGTGGAGCTTGCAAATCTTTTGCTCACTTCTGCTGGATATGAAGCCTTCTGGCTGCTTCATATAGATCTCTTCCTTAATATTTCTATTAAGGAAAGCAGTCTTCACATCCATTTGCCATATCTCATAATCATAATAGCAGATATGGCTAACAGTATCCGTATGGATTTAAGCATCGCTACTGGTGAAAAAGTTTCCTCATAATCAATTCCTTACTTCTGAGTATAACCTTTTGCTTCCAATCGTGCCTTATAAGTCGCTACCTCTCCATCTACTCCAAGCTTCCGCTTGTAGATCCATTTACAGCTAATGGGAACAATTCCCTGTATTGGGTCCACCAAAATCTATACCTTGTTGGAGTACATAGAGTCCATTTCGGACTGCATAGCTTCTTGCCACTTCTTTGATTCGATGTCAGACATCGCCTCTCCATAACTTCTTGGATCATTATCCAAGGGGAGTCCCTCTTCTTTGCTCTCTAGCAACAAGTTGTACCTCTTAGGTGCCCTTGAGACTCTTTTGGATCTTCGAAGAGATTGTACCTTAGAGGGTCCAACATCAGCTGGTGTACCATTTACTGCGTCAGTTTGGGTGTTCTATGGTTCTTGAACCTCTTCAAGTTCTACAACATTGCCACTTCTATCTGAAAGAAATTCTTCTTCAAGGAAGGTAGCATTTCTTGAAACAAACACCCTTTGTTCTGTGGCATTATAGAAATAGTATCCAATAGACTCCTTTGGATACCCCACAAACTTGCATAAGCTGGATCTCATATCCAACTTATCTCCCACTAGCTGCTTCACATAAGCAGCACACCCCCATACCCTAAGGTATTTATAGGAAGGTGTCTTTCCAAACCACATCTCATATGGTGTTTTGGGCACGGCTTTGGATGACACCCTATTTAATAGGTATGCCACCGTTTCTAAGGCATAGCCCCAGAATGAAAAAGGTAATGAAGTAAAGCTCATCATAGATCGAACCATGTCCAACAAGGTTCGATTCCTATGTTCCGCAACTCTGTTGAGTTGGGGAGTAGCAGGAGGAGTCCATTGTAAGAGAATCCCATTCTCTTTTAGATAATCTAAAAATTTTGTGATTAAGTATTCACCTCCTCGATCAGATTAAAGAGTTTTTATACTTAATCCAGTTTGTTTCTCTACTTCAGTTCTAAATTCTTTGAACTTTTCAAATACTTTAGACTTGTACCTTAAAAGGTACACATAACCATACCTAGAGAAGTCATCAGTAAAGTTTAAGAAGTAGTTATAGTTCCCACGGGCACTAACATTTAGTAGCCCACATACATCTATATGGATCAAATCCAATAGATGCTTGGCTCGCTCCACTTGTCCAACAAATGGAGATTTGGTCATCTTTCCTTTGAGGCAGGATTCACAAGTTGGTAGTTCTTGCTCTTTCGTTAGATCAAGCAATTGTGCCAATTTGTTAATCATTTTCTCAAAAATATGTCCTAATCTTGCGTGCCACAGGCTCATTGAACTATGATTATCTAATTTTCTTTTATTTTGTTGAATTGTGAAAATGGGGTTATGGAGAGTAATAGTATATAAACAATTCGTCAAAGAACCAGAATATATAAAATCAGAATGTTTGAAAATGGAACAATTTCCATTCTCAATGGTAAATCTAAAACCTTTTCTATCCAAAACTGGAATAGAGATAATGTTCTTAATAATATCTAGAACAAAAAGACAATTATTTAAAACTATTACATAACCATTCTCTAAAGCCAGATTAACGGTCTATATAGCTAATGCAACAACTCTTGCTCAATTTTCCATCCTAAGGACTGTCTCTCCTCTATCCAGCTTCCTATTTCTTACCATCATCTGCAAATCCTAACAAATATGTGAGCCACAACCGGTATCTAATATCCAAGAAGTATTGTTAACCGACAAGTTAATTTCAATAAAATATATACCTGAATTCTTCAGGTTTGCAAGATACTCCTTGCAATTTCTCTTCCAGTGCCCTAGTTTGCCGCAGTAATGGCACTTGTCATTGGATTGAGAAGAAACCTTTTTGACACCGCCCTTAGCTTTTAGCTTGTTGGGTTTAGAGGAACCCTTTCCTTTCTTGGGTTTTTTAGCCTTTAATCCGGAAGAAGATCCAACAAGTAGAACCGACTTGTCTTTTTTCATGGTGGACTCAACCGTCTTTAACATGTTCACAAGCTCAGTGAGACTAGTCTCCATGTTGTGCATGTTAAAGTTGACAACAAAAGTGTCAAATGATGGAGGCAGAGACTACAGCAGAAGGTCCGTATAGAGTTCATTCTCCATAACGACTCCAAGGGACGCCAGCCTTTCAATAAGGGTTATCATCTTCAATCCATGATCATGGATTGAAGAGCCCTCAGTTATACGATATCTGAAAAGCTCTTTTAAGATTTGATATCTCGTCTGCCGAGTTTTTTCACCATACAACTCTTGTAGGTGAATGAGGATCCCATAAGCAGTATCTTGATCCTCGTTCTGCCTTTGCAGCTCATTTGACATCGATGCCAGCATGTAGTATCGAGCCTGCAGATTATCATCAATATGACATAAGTAATCTGCATAATCCTCTCAAGTAATATCCTCCGGTGGTACCGAAGAAGGCGCAGTGTCGAGGACATATGCCCTATTCTCCGACTGAAGAACTATCTTCAGGTTTCTTAGACAATCAACAAAGTTAAGTCCAGTTAATTTATTCTGTTTAAGGATTGTTGCAAGTGGATTCTTTGCCATTTTAGTAGAATAATCTACAAAACATGCACGAAGTAGAAAATGAGTAAACTATGGGAAAAACATATTCATTTAATATAAGGTTTTTAATACTAAATGTCTCCCACTATTTTTTTTGAATTCCACCACCCCTGATGAAATTTCGGGAAATCAAATTTCCTAGTGAGCTTAAGGTCCAATGGAAATATTTCACACCCCAATTTTATGAGCCCATGAAATATTTTTATCGGTAGTCAACTCTTTGACGATTGTATCACTATACAACCCTCAAGTTTGTTTTGCCTCGTCTCTTCTCATATACCCTAATTTTATGAGCCCATATGGTACTAAGTGTCAAACAATACCCATCAAACATTCGTGTAGATAGAGTATCAAGATGTCCCATGACTCATGGCCAACATAATGACGATTTCATCCTACGAGCATCTCAATGCTTGGTAGAGAGCACAACTTTCCAACACAAGACCACCCCACGACTCATGGCCAGTGATCAAGTGCGGTAGCGGTCGTCATGTCTCTATCTTTGATGGTAGGCATGGAATGATAGGTCCTACCTAACTTGTCCATTTTTGTTTGAAATTGAATTTTCAAAATTTTTTTTTACTTAATTTTAGTAAATTAAGTGGGGTTTAATTTTATCCAAGACCTCATCATAATTTAAATTAGGTTGGTTATTTAATGTATGACATCATAATATCATTCTGCAAGTATAAAAACATTAAATAAAATCCTAAGCATGCATCTAATTCATACTTAAATAAATGGATGATCATGAACCAGTCCTATGCGGTCCATTTGAGCCAAAAATGAACCTGAGGTCAGTCTAAGGGTAATAAAATGGAATAGAACCTATTCTATTATATAATTGTATCGCATACAAACATGAGCCTTCTTTTTTATTCTCCTTCGTCTTCCAAAGAAAAAGAAAAACCTTACCATCTATTCTACTCTCTTTACAGAAAATAAAATAACTTACATAAATGAAATAAGAGGCTTGCAGGCCCCATTTTAAAATCTAAAAATATTAAATAAAACCAATTACATTGGTCTAATGGCTCATGATCATTCCATACATGCTCATAATTAACATCATATGTAATTATCAAAACATATAAATTTACCAAATTATTAAACACAAATTTTCTTTTAACTTGGCATAATTTTTAATTGCTCGAAAAATAATTTTTCAGAAATAATTAAAATTAACATTTAATTTTAATATTCCCAAAATAAAAAAAAAAATAGACACAGAACGACACGATGAGCAGCACTATTGCTGCCCGTCGGGTGCGCGCCGGGGCCCACTGACGAGCGCTGGGCACCCCCGCCGGGCAACGGGCAACGAACGCCCCGACTCATTTGATGGATCCTTTTTTTACAAGAATTTAACTTGGAAATCATGGATAAAAAAGGATCTAAGAACTTGGTTGCGGACCACCTTAGTCAGTTGGTACATAAGAAAGATGCATTGCCATTAAATGAAGCCTTCCCAAATGAGCAACTTCTAACAATGAGTATGGCAGCCCCTTCGTTATTTACTTAGTCACTAAGAGGTTGCCAGATGAATTGACCAAGGCACAAAAAGAGAAGATCAAGAGTGATAAATACTACATTTGGGATGATCTATACCTTTGAAAGTATTGTTTCGATCAAGTGATAAGAATATGTGTGTATGAGAGTGATTTTATTTCCATTCTAAAATTTTGTCATTCCCTTACATGTGGTGGACATTTTAGACCAAAACGGACAATTCTCAAGGTGCTTGAAAATGGTTTCTATTGGCCCTCATTATTCAAAGACGCCTATCACCATTACAAGTCATGTGATCGGTGTCAAAGGACAAGTAACTTGGGACTTAAGAATCAAATGCCACAAACTCCTATACTTATTATTGAAATTTTTTATGTTTGGGGCATTGATTTCATAGGCCCCTTTTTTCCTTCTTTTGGTAATCTTTACATTATACTTACTGTCGATTATATCTCAAAATGGGTGGAAGCTAAAGCCATTCGGACTAATGATTCAGAAGTTGTAGTAGATTTTGTCAAGTCTCATATTTTTGCAAAGTTTGGAACGCCTGGGGCCATGATTAGCGATAGAGGCACCCATTTTTACAATAGGTTAGTGGAAGCTTTATTCAAGAAATATAACAACATACATTGAGTTCCCACATCATACTATCCACAACAAGTCGGCAAGCGGAGGTTTCTAATAGGGAGATCAAGTATATTCTTGAGAAAATGATCAAAGTGAATAAGAAAGATTGAAGCATTCGCTTTAATGACACCTTATGGGCATATCAGACCGCTTACAAAGCTCCCATTGGCATGTCCCCCCTATCGATTAGTTTATGGGAAGCCTTGTCACCTCCTGGTGGAGCTAGAGAATAAAGCATGTGGGCAGTGAAACAATACTATTTGGAAATGGATGCAATAGGGGAACAAAGGAAGTTACAGTTCTAAGAGCTTGAGAAGATTTGTAATTTTGCTTATGAGAGTTCTCAGATCTACAATGAGAAGACTAAGGTGTTTCATGATAAGATGATTCATAGAAAAAACTTTATCATTGGACAAAAAGTTTTTTTATTTCATTCACGTCTTAAGTTATTTTTGGATAAATTGCGTTCTCGTTAGGTTGGTCCTTTTATTGTTTCTAATGTCTTTGCTTAGGTGCAGTTTAAATACAAAGTTTCTAATGGCCATAGGTTGAAACTTTACTACGAGGATTTTTAAATGGAGAATATGGATGAGGCTCTCATTATGAGCCAACTTATGTGGAAGAGTGATAACAGAGGCGATGCTGGATGAAGATGTTAAACCAAGTGCTTATTGGGAGTCAATCTAACAGATGAAAAAAAGGCATTGAGAGCTTACAATCACATATTTGATCTCTCTAACTCTTATTCTCTTTTCTTTTTATTCATTTTATTTTGTTTAGTTCTTTGATTTTATTTTGTTTGTGTATGCCAATTTAACCCTATAGCATTTAATTCTTTATTTTAGTAGCCTAAGCTTATATTGAGGATAATGTAAGGATTAAGTGTAGAGGGGAGAATTTAGAACTTAGATTTTTTCTGAGCTTTTTTTTTACTTACATTTATTTTAGTTTTTTGAATTACATTTTCCTTATGGGATATTAGAAAGTCGGTGAAAATGATGAAGATGGGTCCAACACAATAATATTAGGCCCTGATGTTGAAACTTGTGGATTATGAGAATCATTCTTTGATGAGATATGTCTCTCATTCCAAGAAGTTTTTAGAATTTTTGTTACATCATATCCCTTTCTTTCTTATGCTACACACTAACCTCGTGGCCCCATTATAACCATTGTTAAAGACCTTTTGATTTTATATGGTGCCTACGGTGTAGTGGAGATTTGTGCCAAATGAGAAGCCTATGATGTTTGACTATTTTATTAGAGACCTTTTGTGATGCGAATTAACTTATTTGAATCATGCATGATTTCATTACTATTGACAATAGCTATTCACTCACACTCACACACACACATTTAAGTATGATTGTTATAGAAGTATATTTACTTTTGAATAACTATGGGTCAGATTCAACACTTGTTTGATTTTATTACCATATTACTTTGTTGCTCCATGAGAATTAATCGCTGGAAGTTAGGTATCATAGATGTTTGTGGGTATCACCACTGAAAGCTCTCACGAGACTACAACTCATCCTCTATAGGCCACCTAGGAGTTTAAAGGCTTGTGGCATGTGTTAAATACAATCGTGATTTCCTATAAAAGTGGATTAGCTTAGTTTGTATTTATGTCTTGTTTTAGGTTTGGTCGAGGACGAGCAAAGGTTAAGTGTGGGGGAATTTGATAAGTGCATATTTTTACATATTTTGTATCAATTCCTCTATATTTCTTACTTGATTCTTGTTAAGATTAGATTTTTATTAATGTTTTGTGTGTGATAGGAGTTTGGGAATCAAGAGATAGAAAATGAGCCAAAATGAAGTTGGAACAAGCATTCTTGGGGCAAATTTCATTGGCATGGTGCCACTACGACTTTTTGTATTTTGGGCATACATTTCTGATCTGAAGAAGTATTGACCTGATTTTTAGCTCATTGGAAAGATAAATGATAGATCTACAACTTTCAAGTTGACAAATGCTGGGTTCGCTATAATCGCAGGGGTATACGCAGTGGAAAATTAAAATTTTTATTAAACATAAATTTAACTCCTTTGATTTGAAAGCGATTTTAATGATCGCGCTTATTTAAGTGAATATATAAATAAATATAAAATCGGATTATATCTTTCGTGCACTCCGATTGTTGTAAGGAATGACGCAATCAATTGTTTATCCTGGACTATCAGAACTCACAGGGATCCAAGTATCTCCCCTCTATCAGGTCCACAATATGGAAGAGCAACATCAATAAAAAAGATTCGCTAGTATCCTTTTAATTGTTTACTAATCTAGAACCAGAGTATATTTTTAAGAAAAATAAAGATTGATTCTTTAAGTTTTTGAAACAATAATATGAAGAGAATAACAAAAAACTGATTTTCTTTTTCTTTCTTTTCTTTTCTTGGAGAGTAAAAATAGAAGATTTTAAACAAAATATTTTTTGCTCAAATTTTTGAATTGAATTATGTAATTTTCATCCCTCATATATATAAGGCTGAAAATTTTAATCATTTTCCAACTCTTGGAAAGTTTTTTAATTTTGAACTACTTTAAAACCTTTTCTTGGAAGGATTCCAAATCTTCTAAGAACTCTTCTATTTTCTCTCTCTTATTGTATGTGGACTAATTTGAGACTACATTAATCATCAAAATTATCTACATACATTGTTGATATTAATTTGAACTCTTCAAATAATATCAAGATAGATATATATATCATATATATATACTATAATTATATTTATACATAAATTAAATCTTAGTGGCCTATTTTATCCCATAAAATTGGTCACTATATTTATTTATCTATAAATATGTTAATTAAATAAATCATATTTATTTAATTTATTCTCTTTATACTTTAGTAGGCTTCTTAAATGATCCACATTTATTTTGGGCTTGGACTCAAAAATCCCTAAATCAATTCGATTGATTCAATCCCAATTTAATCAATCCAATTGATTAATTTAATTTACTCCAATTGGGTTTCCTAATGAAATTAGGTCCAATTAAATAATCCAATTACTTAATTGAATAATTTAATTTAACCATTAAATTAAATAGAACCCTTAATTAATTAATTGATCAGTATTAATTAATTAATTTTTTACCATTGGATAAAATCTAAAATTAAAAATGTTACTTTCCATAAAGATGTGTGACCCTCTTAGGTTCACTACTAAGCTAGTAGTGGGTTTGCAACATTTGTAACTTATGAATAATAATTATTCCAATTAATTAATCTGCTTGGAATCAACTCCTTAATTCCAAGAACCTCACTATCCATGAAAACACCTAGCAAGTAATCATGGCAAACTAGTTTTAGGTGAAATAGCGAGTAAACCTAGTTCAGTTGCGAGTGCCATACACGTATGGTCCTTTCGACAGCTAATCTCTTGATTGAATCTAAGACATGGATTATAAGTCGAAACCCTAAATGATTCAATAACTGTGATCCCATTTCAAGTTTCAATGATTTTTGATGAATCACAATTCATACTGCCTTGGCCAAGGTCTTTGAATCACGAACTATGAAAACACAGGAGATTCCTTTGTTTAAAAAGACAAGTGTTGAATTCTATGTTGGCCACTGACAAACCTCCATGTACACTAGTGCAACACCCAACATACCCCATTTGTGATTGTCAAGTAATCAGAAGATATATCAAAGTGTTGCAGAATGCATACAAAGCTACCATCGTGCCTCAAGTCTGAGGATTAGTCGTGTACTATTGCAACACAGAAATTCTTATTTTGACAGGCAAAGCCTATAACTAAGAATTTCTTGTGGGCCATATTCGGTGTACTTGTTCCCTAACAAGCACCCACATACATGCACTTACGTCTCTACGCTAATGTCAATAGAATGTGACATCCTCGTCTCATGAGCATGCATTATATGTACGAGTCTTATTGAGCTATTTGATGTCCCATCTCAAAAAGCTCTTGACTCAGAACTTATTTAAAACTAAAGCCTTAGAGGCATGTTCCAAGATTGCCATCATATGCGCAACCATGCCCCGTAGCTAAATTTGGTCTAAAGACTTTATCTAATGTGCAAAAATAAAAATTGCAAGACATAAGATAAAGAAAATGGCTTTTTATTAATATGATTCCCAATAAAATTGTCTTTACAAAAGCAAAAGAGTATAATACACCCAATCTAATTGGGGCGTTGGGCATCCTACTTTAACAGACAACATATCCTAATTCAATTGATTTCAAAGAGAAACATTTGGTTAAAAAGTCAAAAGTTCACTGAAACTTCAAGATCTGGTAGTCTTCGTATTTTTTGCATAACATTCTCTAAAAATGTGATATTGATTTGATTCAAGTGGATAAAAAAAGCTAAGATATAGGGGTACAATTATTATATAAGACACCAAAAGCCAATTCATCCTAGAAAAAGATCAGAAATTAGTTGAAATGGGTTGAATAGTGTTAGAACACTGAGCTGAAGAAACAAAAACAGCAGCAACAACACCTAAGCGCCAAACAAACAATGCTTAAGTGCCAAAACAGGGCGCCTAGGTGCCAAAAGTAGAGCCTATGTCTAGGCGCCAAAATAGGGCGTCTAGGCACCATCCATGTAACAAAATTGATTTCTTTGCTTGGAGTGGTGACAAGTGGCGGCCCTTCACACCTTTTGACACATGTTTTTGATACGTATACACTTGATACATATATCACAACACACACATTACACACTTTTCAATACACATTACTCACTTTACAACAAATCACAACACACCTTGCACACTTTACAACAAATCACAACACCATCTCACACTTTTTAAAAGGACACTATCCTCTCAACACACACATCAATTTTTAGATTCACTTTCTGGATTCATTCACATTTTGGAAGTAATCTTGGGATCTTAGAGCATCAAGGAAGACAAAGTGGAAGAGGCTTAGAAAAGGAGACATCTATAATCCACCATCAACTTCAACTATCTTCTTCAACCTTTAAATCTCTTTGGCTCCTAATGTTGTTAGTTTTAATTTTCTTGTCATTTTTGTATCATGTTAGGCTAGACTTCCTTCTCGGTTGAGGGTGATTTCAAAGCCCTGACATGGGTTCTTATAATTAAATGTTTGGTATTATTGATCAACTTTTCAGTTGAAGTTGTTTATATTTTTCTATGCTTAATGTCTTAATAGGTATTTTCTTTCTTTGTTTGGGTACGCAACCAAATTGACTTTGAGAAATCCCTACAACTAGATTAGAGATTTTGGATCAGTAATTATCTTGAATTTGTAATCATGTGTAGTAAATTGTGATTAATGATTATGGAATATTTTTATTAATTGTAATAAAAAACATAACCTAAATTGAATGACCCTAGCTTGTGTGGTTGTTGGTTAGATCAATCTATCTTTCTTGTTTTAATGCATCTATTGAATTAAATCTAGAAAGTTTGTTCTAGGTTGTTTGGTGGGTAGAGAATTAAGTAGAGAGCTTGATCTACCTAACGGGCAACTAAGGAAGATCGGGGTAGTAGAGCTTGTTATTACCTACGGTTGATAATTTCAATAATAAGTTGTTAATAATATTGATATGAAAATTACAACCTAGTATCTAGTGGCGGTGAAGGAAACCTCAACCTACTTTAATCGATTGTTGCTTGTTATTTTAATTTTGATTGCTTTATATTTTAATTAGTTTTAATTTTTGCGATTTAGTTACTTAATTAAATCCCCCCAAACCGTTTGTTGTTTATTCCTAGAGTTTACTTATTGAGTTTTAACTTTAGGTTAGCAAATTTTAAAGTTAAATGTTTTAGTTAGTGAGTTGATAGTAAATCAGTTAACCTTGATCCTCATAGGATCGATTCTTACTCGCTCTATACTCGTTCAAAAAATTATTGAAGAGTAAGGTTTAAATTTGGTAGGCCTACAATAACCGACCATGATGTGACACCAAAATGTGGTTGTCACAATGCTTGAAGTGAGGCAGATCACTACCTAATTTTGGGCACTCGCATCACGGAGCGACCCAGGGGGGTGTCGCGGCATGAGACTATTCAAGATTGCACTAATTTAGCCTTTTTTAACTTATTTTTCACCTCTTTCTAGGCCAAACTAGGTTTTGGTATCTTCATAAGATTTGTAGGCCAGTTTCTTAGATTTCTATATATTTAAGAATTAGCTCGATATCACTTTTGTGAAAAGAGTTATGCTAGAAATACAAAGACTATGGATCTAAAAGTTTCTGCTGACTTTTTAACCAGTTTTCTTTCACTCTATTTATTCAATTCTTAATTTCTACACACAATTATCTCAAAATAAGGCATAATATGTCAATTGTAAGGCAAAAACATATATAATTATGCTCATGGAGATGTTGAAAATTTTACAATTTATGAGCCTATCAGTACACCAGCTCAAACGGACTCATATCTGTCACCGACGACATGCAAATTGTAACCAAATCGAGTCATATCCAACAAAATAACCCAATCTTTCTCACTAGTAGAAACAAAATGTCTCAAGTACTCTTATAGTAGCTAATTCATCCCCTCCATCTGGCCAACATATTGAAAAAAGCTGCAACTTCATTCCCATCATATTAAACAAAGTTGTCCAAAACTGGCCAGTGAAGTGGGTATCCTTATCACTTACAATATCCTCCAAAATACCCAAATACTTGATCACATTCTTAAAGAATAACCTAGCAGCAACTTCAGTGGGACAAGCATTAGGAGCAGCAATAAATACACCATACTTTGAAAATCGATCAACAATAATAAAGATTGAAGCCATACCAATCACTTTAGGAAATCCAAAGATAAAGTCCATAGAGACGAACTGCCATGGTCTTTCTGGAATAGGCAGGGGCTGCAGCAATCCTACCTCTTTCTTCTTCTCCAACTTATTTAGTTGGCAAACTAAACATGTTCTAACATACGCCTCAATGTCCTCTTTTATTTTTGGCCAGTAGTACCGACGGTATAATAATGCAAGCATCATCTCAATGCCGAGGGACTAGCTTACGGAGGGTCATTGGTTTCCCTCAGTAGCTATCACCACAATGGGCCACTTGGCATATAGGCCCTTCTTTTAGCATATGGCAATCTATCATCTAGCCAATACTTTCTAAGATGACTAGCCCTTACCTAATCAACTATCTTCTTATACACAACATCATTTTGGGATGATTCTTGAATCTATTCTAAGAAATCTGACTTAATGAGAGTCCAGGTAGAAACATACTCTTTTACCAACTTTTGATTCAAAGCATTAGCAACATTGTTATATCTGCCCAACCTGTGTACCCACTTAAAGTTAAATTCCCCAATAAACTCTTGCCAATGAACCTGCTTAGGTGATAATGTTTTTTGAGTTCTGAAATAGGTGTTGGCAATATTATCCATGACAATTGTGAACTTTGTTCCCAACATATAGTACTTCCAAGTATCTAAGAAGTGGACAACCTTTATCATCTCCTTTTCATGGGTAATGTACCATATTTCAGCATCTTTCGTTTTACAACTTTCAAAAGTAATCAGGTGTTTGTCTTGTACCAAAACACCACCAGCTTGCACCTCAAATGGTCTGTCAAACTCTGGAAGTTTTAACACTGGCTCTGAAGAGATAAGACTACTTTAGGACCTCAAAAGCATTCTGACATACAACCATCTATTCCTAATTCCAATCCTTCTTAAGTAAATAAGTCAAAAGGCTAACTATTTTGGAGTAGCCTTTGATGAATCACCTATAGTAATTTGCCAATCCCAAAAATGATCTCATCTCGGCATCTTTGGACGGGGTAGGCTAATCAACAACTATCTGACCTTTTTCCCATCTTTCCCATCCATCATAATTTTTCCTTAGCTAATGATGTGGCCAAGGAAAGTGATTTTATCCTGAAAGAATTCACATTTTTCTTTCTTTCCAAATAACCTATTTTCCCTTAACTTTTGAAAAATAGCTCATAAAAGTAACAAATGGTCCTCTAAGGACCCATAATAAATAACTATATCATAACAACTATAAAATAATCTAAGAACTCATACAACACATTATTCATCAAGTTGCACAATGTAGCAGAAGTATCGGTGACACAAGTTATTTTTGCCTCATCACCAGCAGCAATACAAATTTTCCAATATCTCGACCTCAGATCAATCTTTGTGTAGTATTGTTCCCTCGACAACTTATCAAATAAGTCCAGGATATTTGGAATAAGGTACTTATTTTTCATAATAATCTTTTTAAAGCCCTATAATCAACACACATCCTTAATGAACCGTCTTGTTTTTTTTAACAGAATTGGGGATCCATAAGAAGCCTTGGAAGGTTGTATCACTCCAGCATCCAAAAGTTCACCCAACTATTTCCTCAACTCAGCTAACTCTAAAAGACTTATCCTATAAGGAGCCTTGGCAATGGGCCTTGCACCTAGTTCCAACTTAATTTCAAGATCAATAACTCATCTAGAAGACAACTATGTTGGTAGTTCAGGAGGCATAACATCCTCGAACTCCTTTAACAACTTAGATACCAAATCTAGCACCTTTTGCTATACATTAGGTTTGGTCTCAACTAATGCAGCAAGGTAGGTGACGTTACCATGCTCATTGCCTGCCTTTAATTATATTGTCGAGAGTAACCCCAACTTCTTATCCACCAGCATAGGGTCCTTAGGAGCATACACATCTCGAACAAAAGAGGGGCAACTATCATTTATAATCAACAAGCCACCCAATGAGGCATCACTATAACCTTTACCTATAATAAGAAAATCATTCACAAGAATGATATCAAAGTCGTCAAGGGGGAGAACCATCAAATCGTACTGCTCGTGCCAAGAACTAATCATTAAGTCAATGTTGGCCTCCCTTGATCGACTTTGCTATTGAATTAGCAACTCTAATCCTACTAGTATGGAACAACAGACTTATTCCCAATTTTTGAACCTCTCATTTAGCCAAAAAGTTGTGAGTGGCACCTGTGTCCACCATATCCATCCTTCACTGCCATTCAAAATGGTCTTTACATACATTAATTCGTTTTAATTGAGGGGCTTGCCCTGAATCGTACCAAGTAATTGCAGGGGATTAAGGGTCCAATGTCTCCATCATTGTTTACTTTAGTTACGAGGGCATTCAACTTTCTATGATTAGGGCGATCTCACATCTAGTGATCACCACCGCAAAGGTAACAACCTTTTTTCATCCTATCCACCACAGGTTTGGACTCTTTATACTTAGTCACCATCACCCGTTTGGTCTTCTTTTTCTTAAACTTCCCACCTGGCTTTCTAATTTTCCCCTTATCCTTCCAAGGATCATTATTCTTATGTTTCGAATATAGGCCACCAACTATTTTGAAATCCATCAAACGATCAGTAATAGCAATGGCAAGTGGCTGATCCTTGACCCCTTATCTACGAAGTTCAGCTTGGGCCCAAGTCTGCGATCCAACTAGGAAGTTGAATAACTTATCTTTCTCTGACATCTTCCTCTCGTTAAGCATCATTGAACTCAATTCATTTACATAATCCCTCACCATCCTTGTGTGTTTCAACTTTTGTAGGGATTCCCGTGCAAGCTATGAAATGTTGCATGACAGAAATTTCTCCTTCTTCAGTAAAGGTTATAGTTCCTATGGGCATTTTAGTGGCCCACATACATCTGTATGGATCAAATCCAATAGATGCTTGGCTCGCTCTACTTGTCCAACAAGAGATTTGATCATCTTTCCTTTGAGACAGGATTTACATGTTGGCAATTCTTGCTCTTTCTTTAGATCAAGCAATTGTGCTAATTTATTAATCCTTATCTCAGAAATATGTCCTAAACTTGCATGCCACAGGCTCATGAAACTATGATTATCTAATTTTTTCTTATTTTGTTAAATTGTGAAAATAGGTTTGTGGGGAGTAACAATATATAAACAATTCGTCAAAGAACTAGAATAGATAAAATCAAAACATTTGAAAATAGAACAACTTTCATTCTCAATGGTAAATCTAAAACCTTCTTTATCCAAAACTGGAATAAAGATAATGTTAATAATATCTGAAACAAAAAGACAATTGTTTAAAACTATTACAAAATTATTTTCAAAAGCTGGATTAACGGTCCCTATAACTAATGCAGCAACTCTTGCTCTATTCCCCATTCTAAGGACTGACTCTCCTCTATTCAGCTTTCTACTTCTTGCCATTATCTGCAAATCATTCCAGATATGTGAGTTACAACTGGTATCTAATACACAAGAAGTATTGTTAACTAACAAAATATATACCTGAACTCTTCAGGCTTGCAAGATACTCATTGCAATTCCTCTTCTAGTGCCCTAGTTTGCCACAGTAATGACACTTGCCATTTGCCTGAGAAAAAACCTTTTTGATACCGCCCTTAGCTTTCAGCTTTTTGGGTTTAGAGGAACCTTTTCCTTTTTTTTCCCTTTCTTGGGCTTTTTTGCCTTTGATCCAAAAGAAGATCCAACAAGCAGAACCGACTTGTCCTTTTTCATGATGGACTCAGCCATCTTTAACATGTTCACAAGCTCAGCGAGACTAGTCTCCATGTTGTACATGTTAAAATTGACAACAAAGGTGTCAAATGATAGAGGCAGAGACTACAGCAGAAGGTCTGTATAGAGTTTGTTTTCCATAACAACTCCAAGGGATGCCAGCCTTTCAATAAGGGCTATCATCTTCAATCCATGATCATAGACTGAAGAGTCCTCAGTCATACAACATCTAAAAATCTCTTTTTGAAATTTGATATCTCATCTGCCGAGTTCCTTCACCATACAACTCTTGTAGGTGAATAAAGATCCCATAAACAGTATCTTGATCCTTGTTCTACCTTTGTAGCTCATTTGACATTAATGCCGGCATGTAGCATTGAACCTATAGATTGTCATCGACATAAAATAAATAATCTGCATAAGCTTCTGAAGTAATATCCTCCAATAGAACCGAAGGAGATGCAGTGTCGAGGATATATGCCCTCTTCTCTGACTAAAGAACTATCTTCAGGTTTCTTAGCCAATCGACAAAGTTGGGTCCAGTTAATTTGTTTTGTTCAAGGATTGTTGCAAATGGATTCTTAGCCATTTTAGTAGAATAATCTACAAAACATGCACAAAGAAGAAAATGAGTAAACTAAGGGAAAAACATATTCATTTAATATAAGGTCTTTAATACTAAATGTCTCCCACTATTTTCTTTGAATTCCATCACCCCTAATGGAATTTCGGGAAATCAAATTTCCTAGTGAGCTTGAGGTCCAATGGAAATATTTCACACCTCAATTTTATGAGCCCATGAAATATTTTTATTGGTAGTCAACTCTTTGACGATTGTATCACTATACAACCCTCAAGTTTGTTTTGCCTCACCTCTTCCCATATACCCCAATTTTATGAGCCCATATAGTACTAAGTGTCAAATAATACCCATCAAATATTTATATAAATAGAGCATCAAGATATCCCACCACTCATAGCCAACATAATAACGATTCCATCCCACGAGAATCTCAATGCTTGGTAGAGATCACAGCTTTCCAACACAAGACCACCCCACGACTCATGGCCAGTGATCAAGTGCGAAAGCGGTCGTTATGTCTCTATCTTTGATGGTAGGCATGGAACGATAGGTCCTAATTAACTTGTCAATTTTTGTTTGAAATTGAATTTTAAAAAAAAATCTTTTACTTAATTTTAGTAAATTAAGTGGGGTTTAATTTTATCCAAAACCTCATCTAATTTAAATTAGGTTGGTTATTTAATGCATGGCATCATAATATCATTCCGCAAGCATAAAATCATTAAATAAAATGTTAAGCATGCATCTAATACACACTTAAATAAATGGATGATTATGAACTAGTTCTATGTGGTCCATTTGAGCCAAAAATGGACCTAAGGTCAGTCTAAGGGTAAATAACATAGAATATAACCTATTCTATTATATAATTGTATCATATACAAACATGGCTCTTCTTTGGAATCTCCTTTTTGATTCTCCTTCGTCTTCTAAAGGAAAAGAAAACCCTCATCATCTATTTTACTCTCTTTACAAAAAATAAAATAACTTACATAGATGAAATAAGAGCCTCGCAGGCCCCATTTTAAAACCTCAAAACATTAAATAAAATCAATTGCATTGGTCCAATGGCTCATGATCATCCCATATATGCTCATAACTAACAGCATATATAATTATCAAAATATGTAAATTTACCAAGTTATTTTTGACTTGGGATAATTTTAAATGTTTGAAAAATAAATTTTATTTGGAAAAATATTTTTTTTAGAAATTATTAAAATTAACATTTAATTTCAATATTTCAAAAATTAAAAAAAAAAATATAACAAAAAACAGACCTAGAACAACACGACAAGTGCGCGGGCGCCGAAGTCATTTTTTTTTAATTTTCAAATTTAAATAATTTAAATAACAAATTAAAATTATCCCAATTAAAAATCATTGATAATATGCAAAATCAAATTTTACATAATTAACATGAATTTAAATAATTTAAACATGCATACATTTAAATAATTTAAACATGCATACATAAATTCAAAATTCACTGATACTACTGTAGGGTTCGTTATAATCGCAGTCAATATAGTAGTGTAGGGTTTGCTATAATCGCAGGGGTATACGCAGCGAAAAATTAAAATTTTATCAAACATAAATTTAACCCTTTTGATTCGAAATCGATTTTAATGATCGCGCTTATTCAAGTGAGTATGTAAATAAATATAAAATTCAGATTATACCTTTCGTGCACTCCGGTTGTTGTAAAAAATGAAGCAATCAATTACTTATCTTGGACTATCAGAACTCACAGGGATCCAAGTATCTCCTCTATATCAGGTCCACAATACGGAAGACCAA